>JASUUJ010000045.1:0-117636 GCA_030449895.1 Citrus mangshanensis
GTCGGGGTGCCAAACCCCTGGGACAGTTAAGAAACGGTGGGGCTACGTACTGCTCTATGAGCCCCTAGAAAGGGTGGCTAAGCTCGTCCGCTCGGACTAGGAATGGCACGAGACCTCATGGGCCGCCTCCATGTGCCAAAAACAGCCACGGGCACAGCCGCCCTTAAAAATTAGCTTACCAAGGTCGGGGAAGAAACTTCAAATGTCAAAAATCAGGACAGAATTTGGTGGGGTGTGGCAGCGCTTGATCCATTGACTGGAGAATGGTCGAGATTTCATGCACCTACCTCACAAAGCAAACTAGCTAATGGCACAGCCATCGCACTGAAAACTCCCGTTCGGTGCCAAAACTCCACATGGAAAAACGTGGGTGCTGGAAGTAGCTCGCGGGGCGGCGGAGTTCGCTTAACGCTGACTCGGAATGGCCTGAGACTCCCGGCGGGATGCCTCCCGAGCCCGCCCAGCCACGGCATAGCCGGGCACCAAAAATTAGCGCCCGAAGGCTCGGGTGCAAAACCCCAGCGTGGAAAATGGCCAAAATCGTGTGGGCTATAGCCTTGGGCGGGGGCGTACAAGCCTGTCCGCCTCGGACTCGAATGGCCCGAGACTCGCGGACGGCTCCATAAAAGGCAAATGGAACATGAGATACCGCGACTAAAATGAGTTTCTCGAAGGTCATGGGGTGCCAAAACCAGCGAAAATGGCTAAAAACGGGAAGTGGCTATAGCCTTAAGCGGGCGGCAGTTCATCCGCTGGACCTCGGAATGGCCGATTTTGCGGCAACTCCAGTTGAAATAGCACGCCGGCACAGCCGCCTTGAAAATTAGTGTCTAAGGTCGGGTGCCAAAACCCCAGCGAAAATGACAACTGGTGGCTATAGCCTTGGTGCAAGGCCATAAGTCTGTCCGTGCACTGAATGTCCAGACATTGGGGGTGGCTTCCAGAGCTGTAAAATAGAAGCATGGAATAGCCGCCGCCCATACCTGAGCGCCCGGTTTCGAAATAAACCCCCAGCAGAAAAATGGCCAAAAATCTGAGGGCTATGCCTTGGTGTGGGGGCGCATGGTTCACATCCGCCGTCTCGAACAGCTCCGAGATCTCTTGCGTGGCGGCCTCCGTGTAAAATAGGGCCACTGCCACAGCCGCGCCCTGCAAAAATTATAGCTCAAGGTTTAAAAAGAAAAACCCCAGCGGAAAAATGGCCAAAAATCGGGTGTGGCTATAGCCCAAGGCGTGGCTAAGTTCGTCCGCCTCGGACTCGGAATGGCCCGAGATTCTTACGTGGTGCATTTCAAGCAGGCAAAATAGGCCACACGGGCACAGCCGCGCCCAAAAAATTAGCGCCGAAGGTCGGGTGTCAAAACCCCCAAATGGACAAAAACGGGTGGGCTATAGCCTTGGTGGGGGCGGGCGAAGTCTGGCCCGCCTCGGACTCCAGAATGGCCCAAGACTTTGCGGGCGCCTCCCAGCCATTATAGCCATGGGGCACAGCTGTGGCTCAAAAATTAGCACTGGGTTTAAAAGCAAACCCCAAATGGCCAAAAATGGGTGGGCTGCAGCTTGGTGGGGGCGCGGGCGGTTCACCGCTCGGACTGGAATGGCCCGAGACTTTGTGTGGCCTCCGTGGCGCTGTGGCCAGCCGACGCGGCACAGCCGCCCAAAAATTAGTCGAAGGTCGGGTGTCAAACTCCGCGGAGAAAACGGTGGCTATAGCCTTGGTGGCGTGGCGGTTCGTCCGCCGGACCCAGAATGTCGCACTTTATGGCGCTCGCAGCCAACATAGCCATGGCACAGCTGTTGCAAAATTAGCAACTTAGTGCCAAACCCCCAAATGGCTAAAAATGGTGTGGCCATAGCCTGGTGGGGGCGGCGAAGTTCGCCCGGACTCCGAATGGCTCGAGATCTCATGTGGTGCCTGGGAAAGGGGGAAGAAGGCCAATAGTTTCACTAAACACAAAGCTCCCAAAGGTCGGGTGCCAAACCCCAAATGGCCAAAACGGCAGAGGCTTATAGCCCAGGAAGTGGCAGGTTCATCTCGCCGGACTTGAATTGTCTGAGACTTGTACGGCCTGCGCCGTAATGCCACGGCACAGCTGCTTCAGCACCACATCTGTCTGGGTGCCAAACCTGAAGGCTAAAAACGTGTGGGCTTATAGCCTTTGTAGGGGCTAAGTAAGTTCGGTCCACGGGACCTCGGAATGGCCCGAGACTCTGCGTGGAGGCCTCCGTGGTGCTTCGAAAATAGGCCACAGGCACACATACCAAAAATTTATTAGGGGCACCAAGTTTGGGGGTGCCAAAACCCCCCAGTCATTAAAACGTGTGAGGCTGCGCCTGGTGGGGGGGCGCAAGGAGTTCGCTCGGGCCGACCTCGAATGGCTCCAGACTTTGCGTGGCGGCCCCATGAATGCGCACAGGTCATCATGTCACCTGGTACCAGTTTAAGGTCAGGTGCCAAAAACCTCCCAGCGAAAATAGCTGTACCGGTAGTTTATAGCCCCCGGCGGGCGTAAAGTAAGTTCGTCCATTGATTCTGAATGGTCTTAGACTTTGCGACGGCCTCCGCAGAAGCGGCACAGGCCACTGGACACAGCCGCTGGCTAGGTAATCACCGAGTGTCAGCGTCGCAAAAGCAAACTCCCCCATGGAAAATGGCTAAAAAAACAGGTGGTTATGAGCCTGGTGGTGGGCGTGGGGCAAAGTTCGGTCCGCCGGACTCGGAATGGCCCAAGACTTCCTGGGGCGCCTCCGTGTGCCTGGGCCACAGGCCACGGCACAGCCGCCTGCACCAGCAATTGGCGTCGTGGGTGCCAAACCTCCATGAAAATGGCAAAAATGGGTGGGCCATAGCCTTGTGGGGGCGAGGCTGGTCTTCTCCGCCTCGGACCTCCGAATGCCCTGCACTCTGCATGCGGCCTCCACATAAAAAGAAAAATGACGGCACAGTCACAAGACAAAAATTAGCTGCCGCATGTTGGGTGCCAAAACCCAAACATGGAAACGGTGGCTATAGCCTTGTGGGGCGCGCGGGCGAAAAAAGTTCATCTCGGCCGGACTCGAATGGCCGAGACTTTATGGGCGTCACAAAGCAAAATAGCTAATGCAGCGCCACAACAATAATTACCGCCCTATATCGGGCACCCAAACCCCTAAGGAAGAAAAATTGGCTAAAATCGGGTAGGCTATAGCCCCACAAGGCGTGGTGAAGTTCGTCTACTGGATTCAACAATGGCTCCGAGATTTGCGGGCGTGTCTCCTTGTAGTTAAAATAGGCCACTTGGTGCTCAAGGTCTAAAAATTAGCGCCCGAAGGTCGGGGGTGCCAGCAAAACCCAAATGTATTAAAAACGGTGGGCTATAGCCCAGGTGGGGAAGGCGGCAGAAGTTCATCCACCGGACCCGGAAAGGCCCCGACTTCTGGCAGCCCCATGCCAAAAATAGCCACACAGGCACGCCGCGAACAAAATTAGCGCCCTCAAGGTCGTAAGCGCCGCCAAACCCCTAAATGGCCAATAAACGCGGTGGGCTTATAGCCTGGTGGGGGCGGTAAAGTTCATCCGCTGGACTCGGAATGGCCCGAGACTTCTATGGGCGCCTCCGCAGCGCAAATAAGCCACTTACGCGACGCTACCTGCAATAGGCGTGGTTGTAGTGCCAAACCCCCAAATGGGCCAAAATTAGTGTACCGGTCGTGGGTGCCAAACCCCCAGCGGAAAATGGCAAAAATGGGCGGCCAGCCTTGAAGCGCGAGGCGAAGTTCGGGTCTCACTTTGACCAAGGTCGGGTGCCAAAACCCCAAATGGCCAATGGCCCGTGATTCTGCGGGACTCGAAAGGCCTCCGCTTTGCCAAAAATAGGCCACGCACAGCCAAGCGACAAAAATTACGCCCAAGGTCAAGCAAACTTTTACAAATGGCTAAAAACGGGTGGGCTATACTCAAGCGGGCGCCGCTAAGTTCGTCCGCCGACTCGAATGGCCGACTGGCGGGCGGCTCCGTGGTACAAAGAGGTTGCTGGCACAGCCGCGCCCATAATAATTATCACCAATAGGTCGGGAAACAGCTGAAATATGGCCAAACCCCCTTGGTGGGGGCGGTGGCGGTTCGTCCGCCGGAGCCGAGACTTTACGAAAATATCATTAAGTTACGTATTGCTTAGCGCTCAGCTCGGTTAAACTTCCAGCGAAAATGGCAAAAAACGGGGGTGGGCTATAGCCTTGCGGTCGGGGCATAAGTTCGTCCATTGGACTCGGAATGGCCCTGAGATTTACGGGCGGCTCTGGTGCTGCAAATAGGCCACGGCACAGCCGTACTAAAATTTAGCGCTCCGAAGGTCGTGGGTGCCAAAACCCCGCGAAAATGGCTAAAAATCGGTGGGCATAGCCTGTGGGGGTGAGGGCGAAGTCGTCTCGGACCTCGAATGGCCCGAGAGACTTTGTGGCGGCCTCCGTGGTGCTGTAATAGGCTACGGCACAGTTAGCTGGGCTTAAAATTAGCACCCGAAGGTCGGTAGGGTGAAAGAAGTGGCCAAAAACGGTGCTGGTAGCCTGGTGGGGGTGGCGAAGTTCGGGCACCGGACCTCGAACACCGAGACTTTACGGCCTCCTGTGGTGCAACAGGCCACGGGCACAGCCGTCCCAAAATTTAGTGACCCAAGGTCGGGGTGCCAAAACCTAAATGGACAAAAATCGGGTGGGCTATAGCCTCGTGAAGTAGGGCTGAGTGGGCGGCTCGGTCTGGTCGGAAATGCCCAGGATTCTCAAGTGGCGCCTGTAAAAATAGGCCATTGGGCAGCAAAATTTGCGCCCGAAGGTCGGGCGTGCCAAAACCCCCAGCGGAAAAATGGCAAAAATCGGGTGGGCTATAGCCTAGGTGGGGGCGTGGCTGAAGTTCGTCCGCCGGACTAGGAATGGCCCGAGACTTTGCGGGCGGCCTCCGTGCCAAAAATAGGGCCACACAGCTGCGCCCAAAAAAATTAGCTACCCGAAGGTCGGGGTGCCAAAACCCCAAATGGCCAAAAACGGGTGGGCTATAGCCTTGGTGGGGCACAGAAGTTCGTCCGCTGACTCGAATGGCCCAGACTTTGGGGCGTCTGTGTTCCAAAATAGGCCACTGGGCATAGCCGCGACCAAAAATTAGTGCCCGAAGGTCGAAAAAAAACCCCAAATGGCCAAAAACTAGTGGCTATAGCCTTGTGGGGGGCGAAGTTTCATCCTGGACCTGAATGGTGAGACTTTACGGGCGGCCTCAGCCAAAATAGGTGGGGCCGTGACCCAAAATTAGCGCTGGTACGAAACCCCAAATGGCCAATAAACGGTGGTCTATAGCCTGCGGGGGGCGTGGTGAGCTCTCGTCCGTGACTCGGAATGGCCTCGAGATTCTGCGGCGGTCTGCTAGTACTAATGGACACAGCCGCGCCCAAAATTAGCGTCCGAAGGTCGTGGGTGGTGCTCCTCGCCGAAAATGGCGCAAAAAATAAGGCAGCCCTTAGCGTGGTGGGAGCCAAAAGGGTTCACTCCGCCGGACTCGGAATGGCCCGATTTGGGGGTGGCCTTGTGTGCCAAAATAAGCCACGGGCACAGCCAGCCTAAAAAAATTAGTGCCCGGGACGGGTGCCAAAACCCCCAAATGGCCAAAAATGGGTGGGCAATAGCCTTGGTGGAGGGCGTGGGCGAAGTTCGTCCGGACCTGGAATGGCCCAGACTTTACGAGCGGCCTCCAGTTAAAATAGGCCACACACAGCCGCGCCAAAAATTAGCGTCCGAAGGTCGGGTAAAACCCCCGCCGGAAAAATGGCCAAAAACGGTGGGCCATAGCCTTGGTGGGGGACGCGGTTCGTCCGCCGGACTCGCCTGAGATCTTGGGGGTGGCCTGTGTGCCAAAAATAGCCACGGGCATAGCCGCGCCCAAAATTAGCTCCCCGAAGGTCGGGGAAGCCAAAACCCCAGCGGAAAATGGCCAAAATCGGGTGGGACAGAGTTGCTTGCGCGTGGCGGAAGTTCGTCCGGGGAATGGCCCGAGACCTTAGGGGGTCCTCTGTGTGCCGTAATAGGCCACGGCACAGCCGCTACGCAAAAATTATATGCGCCAAGGTCGGGTGCCAAAACCCCAAATGGGCAAAATCGGTGTGACGCGGGCTGGCGCGGCGGCGAAGTTCGTCCGGGCTGACCTCGAATGGCCCGAGACTAAGGGTACCTACTCAAAAATAGCCACAGGTACAGCCATTACCAAATTAGTGAGTGATCAAAGCAAAACCCCAAAATGGCCAAAAACGGCGGCTATATAGCCTTGCTGGCGCATGGAGTCTGTCCGCCGCACTGGAATGGCCCGAGATTGCGGCGTCTCCGTGTGCCAAAATAGGCCACGACACAGCCGCGCCAAAAATTAAAGGGGTGTCCGAAGGTCGGGTGCGAAACCCCCGCGGAAAAAACACAAAAATCAAGGCCATACCGCCGATCGCTGCCAAGTTCAACTACCGGACGGAGTCGGGCCAGACTTGGGGTGGCCTTTAAAGTTAAAATAGGCTACTCTGGGCATAGTCACACTTAAAATTAGCTCCGCTCGGGTCGTGCCAAAACCCCCAGCTACGAAAAATGGCCAAAATCTGGCATGGCTATATCATGGGATGGGGCTAAGTTCGTCCGCCGGACTCGGAATGGCCCAGAGACTTTGGGGCGGCCTCCGTGTGCCAAGAGAGCTACGGGCGCAGCCACGCCCAAAAAAATAGCGCCTGAAGGTCGGGTACAAATCCCAGCGGAAAATGGCCGTAACAGCTGAAGTATCACCAAGCGGGCGAGCGGTTCATTCCGCTGATAGGAATGGCCCGAGACTTTATGGTGGCCTCCGTGCCAAAATAGCACGGACACAAGCCGCACCTAAAATTAGTGCCCGAAGGCTGGGGTGCCAACCCCCCAAATGGCCAAAACTAAGAAGATAAACAAGCAAGTGCACACATCCACGGACTCCTAATGGCCCGAGATTTCGCGGGCGCTCCATACTACAAATAGACCACGGACAGCTTGCACCCAAAATTAGCAACTAAGTTCGGGTGCCAAAACCCCCAAATGGCCAAAAACTAGCACATAAACAAGTGTATGTATGATGTTCGATTCCATTGACTCGGAATGGCCCGAGACTTCATGGCGGCCTCCGTGTGCCAAAATAGGCTACGGGCACAGTCATACGCCCAAAAATCTGCAATTTGCGCCTGAAGGTCGTGCCATAATCCCCAGCGAAAATGGCCAAAAGCATGGTCACATGGCAAAGGGTTCGGGCTCCAGCTTTGCGGGTGGCCTCCGTGGTGTGCTGGTGGGGCCAAAGACACAGCCGTACCTGTACCTGGGGGTTCGGTCGGGTGCCAAACCCCAAATGGCCAAAACTAAAGGTTATATCGCGCGGGCGCGCAAGGAGTCTGGTCCTGGTTGACGGACTCGGAATGGCCCGAGACTTTGCGTGGCGCCTCCGTGCGCCAAAATAGGCCACGGACAGCTGCACCCAAAAATTAGTACCCGAAGTCTGGGGTGCCAAAACCCCCAAATTGCCAAAAACGGGTGGGCTATAGCCTTCATGGGGCAGGGGGGGCGAAGTGGCGTCCGCCTGGACTCGGAATGGCCCGAGACTTTTGCGTGGCGGCCTGCCGTACCAAAATAGCCACGGGCACAGGGCGCGCCAAAAATTAACCCGAAGTTTGGGGTGCGAAACCCCCAAATGGCTAAACAAAGATATGCCGCCCAAAAATCGAATGGCCCGAGACTGCTGTGAAGAACACGCCACATACTTAAAATTTAGCGCCCGAAGGTCTGGGGTGCCAAAACCCCCAGCGAAAAATGAAAAATCGGGTGGGCTATAGCCTTGACGGGGGTGCTGCATGGTTCAACTACTGACTGGAATGGCCCTGAGATTCTGCGGGCGGCCCTCCGTGGTAACAGGCCACGGGCACAGCCGCTAAAAATTAGCACCAAGTACTTTCAAAAGCAAACCCCCAAATGGCCAAAAACTGGTGGGCTATAGCCTGGTGGGGGCGTGCGAAGTTCATTCCACTGGACTCGAATGGCCCGAGACTTTGCGGGCGGCTCCGTGTGTTACAAAGCTAATGGCACAGCCGAACCCAAAATTAGCAACTAAGGCTTCAAATGGCCAAAAACGGTGGGCTACAGCCTCGTGGAATAGCGGAAGTTCGTCCGCCTGACTCGAATGGCCCGAGACTTTGCGGGCGGCCTCAGGCGTGCTGCCAAAAATAGGCCATCGGGGACAGCCGCCCAAAAATTAGAGCTGAAGGTCGTGCCAAAACCCTGCGGAAAAAATGGCCAAAATCGTAAATAGCCTGGTGGGGGCGGCGGTTCGTCCTCGGAGGAATGGCCCGAGACTTGGGGGCGACCTCCGCACTGCCCGTGTGCCAAATAGGCCACGGGCACAGCCGCCCAAAATTAGCGCACCTAAGGTCGGAGTGCCAAAACCCCAAATGGCCAAAAACGGGTGGGCTATAGCCTTGGGGGGCGTGGCGTTCGTCCGCCGGATTCGGAATGGCCCGAGACTTTACGGGCGACTCCGTGCTGGCGCCAAAAAATAGGCCACGGCACAGCCGCGCAAAAAATTAGCTCAAGTTTGGGGTGCCAAACCTCCAGCTGAAAAAATGGCTAAAAATCGGGTGGCTATAGCCTTGGTGGGGGCGAAGTTCGTCCGGGCCGACTCGGAATGCCACGAGACTTTGCGGGCGGCCTCGTGTGCAAAAAAAATAGGCCACGGGACAAACAGAGCCGCAAAAGCAAACCTCCCAAGCGGGAAAATGGCCAAAACTGCGGGCTATCGGGTGGGCTGGCAGCCTGGTGGGGGCGTGGCGGTTCGTCCCCCCTGAGGAATGGCCCGAAGGGGGCACTCGCTACCAAAAATGGCCCGACGGGTCGTGCCAAACCCCCAAATATAGCCTTAAGTTCATCCGCCGGACTCGGAATGGCCCGGACTTTGTGGGAGCCTCATGGTAAAAATAGGCCACATAGCCGTGGTGGGCTGACACAGCCGCGCGCCCAAAAAATGGCCCAAAAATTAGCACTCCGAAGGTCGGGTGCCAAAACCCCCAGCGGAAAAATGGCCAAAAATTGTGGGGCCTTGGTGGGGGTGGCGAAGTTTGTCCGCCGGACTCGGAATGGCCCGAGACTTGCGGGCGCCTCCGTGGTGCTGGCAAAATAGCCACGGACACAGCCGCCCCCAAAAAATTAGTGCCCGAAGGTCGGGTGCCAAAACCCCAAATGGACAAAAATCGGAGGCTTACAAAGCCTTGCGGGCTTAAGTTCGTCCGCCTCGGACTCGGAATGGCCCGAGACTCTTGTGCGAGCTGCAGGGCCAAACCTCCCAGCTGTGGCACCTAAAAATTTAGGCCCGAAGGTCGGGAGTGTCCAAAACCCCAGCGTGGACAAATGGCCAAAATCGGGTGGGCTATAGCCTTGTCCAGGGTTGGTGTGGGGCGTGGCGAAGTTCGTCCGCCTCGACCTCGAATGGCTCCGAGACTTTGGGGGCGGTCTCCGCCACAACAAAAATAGGCCACAAAGTCGCTCTAAAAAAATTAGCACCCGGGGTGGGTGCAAAACCCCGGACAAATGGCCAAAAATCCGTGGGCTATAGCCCTCGGTGGGGGCGTGGCGAAGTTTCGTCTGCGGACTCGGAATGGCCTGACTTTGGGGGTGGCCTCCGTGGGCCCTCCGCGCATAGGCCACGGGCAAAGCCGCACCTAAAAATTAGCACTCCCGTAAGGTTCGGGGGTGCCAAAACCCCCAAATGGCCAAAATCGGGTGGGCTATAGCCCCGGTGGGGGGCGAGGGCGAAGTTCGTCCGGCTACTGACTCGCAATGGCCCGAGACTTTGCGGGCGGCCTCCGTGGTGCATTCCACTGGGCACAGCCGCGCCCAAAAATTAGCGCCCCGAAGGTCAGGGGTGCCAAACCCCCAAATGGCCAAAAATGGGTGGGCTATAAAGCTGGTGGGGGGCGGAAAGTTCGTCCGCTCGGACTCGGAATGGCCCGAGACTTTGCGGGCGGCCTCCGTGGTGCCAAATAGGCCATGGCACAGCTGCGCCCAAAAATTAGCACTCCGACCCTGGGTGCCAAACCCCCAAATGGCGCTAAAAAACGGTGGGCTATAGCCTTCGTGGGGGCGTGGCAATATTTAAGTTCCGGGTCTCGCCCCGGACTCGGAATGGCCCGAGAATTTGCGGGCGGCCTCCGTGTGCCAAAAATAGGCCACGGGCACAGCCGCATTCCAAAAATTAGCGCCCGAATTTCAAGGGTGCCAAAACCCCCAAATGGCCAAAAACGGGGTGGGCTATAGCCTGGTGAGGGGGGCATAGGGCGAAGTTCGTCCGCTGACTCGAATGGCCCGAAGGATTTGCGGGCGGCCTCTTTGCGGGCACATGGGAAGTGCCTCCGCGGTGAAAAAGGGCCACGGGCACAGCCTCTTCAAAAATTAGCACTCAAATTTCAGGTGCCAAAACCCCCAACTGGCGAAAAAACGGGTGGGCTATAGCCTTCGTGGGGGGCGTGGCCGAAGTTCGTCCTACACGGACTCGAATGGCCCGAGAATTTGTATGGCCTGGCGCCAAAATAGGCCACGGGCATAGCCGCACCCAAAAACATTAGCGCCTCGAAGGTCGGGTGCCAAAACCCCCAGCGGAAAAATGGAAAATGGCCAAAAATCGGGTGGGCTATAGCCTTTATGGGGACGTGGTGAAGTTCGTCTCACTTCGGACTCGATGGTCAGAGACTTTTCGGGCGGCCTCCGTAAAGCCGTGCAAAAATAGGCCATGGGCACAGCCGCGCTAAAAATTAGCGCCCGAAGGTTGGGTACGAAACCCCAAAATGGCCAAAACCGGGTGGAAGAGAGGGCTCTGTGGGGGGCGTGGGCGGGAGTCCACGGACTCGAATGGCCCGAGACTTTGGGGGCGGTCTCCGTGTGTTAAAAATAAGCCACGGGCATAGCCGCGCCCAAAAAATTAGCGCCTGGTTGTCGGGTGCCAAAACCCCCCAAATGGACAAAAAACGGGTGTGCTATAGCCTTGGTGGGGGCGTGAAGTTCTGTCCGCTCGGACTCTGAATGGCCAGAATTTTCGGGCGGCCTCCGTGTGCCAAAATAAGCCACGGGAAAAGCCGCGCCCAAAAATTAGCGCCCGAGGGTCGGGGTGCCCAAACCCCCAGCGAAAATGGCTGCAAAATCGGGTGGCTATAGCCTTGGTGGGGGCGAGGCGAAGTTCATTCCGCCGGGCTCCGCAATGGCCCGAGACTTTGCGGGCGGCCCGTGTGCCAAAATAGTCCACGGGCACAGCCGCATAAAAATTAGCGCCGAAGGTCGGGTGCCAAAACCCCAAATGGCCAAATAACGGGTGGGCCCTAGCCTTGGTGGGGGGTGTGGGCAAAGTTCGTCCGGGACTCGGAATGGCCCGAGAATTTGGGGCGGCCTCCGTGGTGTTAAAATAGGCCATGGGAAAAGCTGCACCTAAAAATTAGCGCCCAAGGTCGGGTGCCAAAACCCCCAAATGGCCAAAAACGTAAATATAGCCTTGGTGGGGGCGTGGGGCGAAGTTCGTCCGCCGGACTCTGAATGGCCCTGAGAATTTTCGGGCGGCCTCCGTGGTGCCAAAATAGCCACGGGCACAGCCGCGCCAAAATTAGCGCTAAGGTCGGGCACAGAAACCCCCCAAATGGCCAAAATGGGCTATAGCCTGGGGCGCGGCGGTTCGTCCGCCGGACTCGGAATGGCCCGAGAATTTGCGGGCGGCTCCGTTTGCCAAAAATAGGCCACGGGCACAGCCGCACCCAAAATTAGCACCTGAAGGTCGGGTGCCAAACCCCCAGCGAAAAATGGCCAAAAACGGGTGGGCTATAGCCTTGGTGGGGCAGGGCAGTTCGTCCGCCGGAATCGGATTTCCGAGACTTTGCGGGCGGCTTCCGTGTTCCAAAATAGGCCACGGGCACAGCTGCGCCCAAAAATTAGCTCCCAAGGTCGGGTGCCAAAACCCCAAATGGCCAAAATCGCGGGCTATAGCCTTGGTCGGGCGTGGCGGCCTGTTCGTCCGCTCGGACTCGGAATGGCCTGAGACTTTACGGGCGGCCTCCGTGCTGCAAAATAGGCCACGGCCACTGAGCCATTACTAAAATTTAGCGCCCGAAGGTCGGGGTGCCAAAACCCCCAGCGGAAAATGGCCAAAATCGGGTGGGCTATAGCCTTGATGGGGGTGAGGGCGAAGTTCATCCGCCGGACTCGGAATGGCCCGAGACTTTGCGGGCGGCCTCCGTGTGCCAAAATAGGCCAATGGCACAGTGCGCCAAAAATTAGCACCAAGGTCGGGGTGCCAAAACCCCCAAATGGCCAAAAACGGTGGGCTATAGCCTTGTCAGGCGGCGAAGTTCGCTCGCCGACTCGAATGGCCCGAGACTTGCGGGCGGCCACCGTGAGTTGTAAAATAGCCACGGGCACTGCCGCTGGTCCAAAAATTAGCGCCCGAAGGTCGGGTGGCAAAACCCCCAGCGGAAAATGGCCAAAAATCGGGTGGGCTATAGCCTCGGTGGGGGCGAGGGCGAAGTTCGGTCTCGGACTGGAATGGCCCGAGACTTGCGTGGCCAGCGTGCAGGCAAAAATAGGCCACGGCACAGCCGCGCCCAAAAATTAGCACCTGAAGGTCGGGGTGCCAAAACCCCCAGCGGAAAATGGCCAAAACTGGGTGGGCTATAGCCTTGGTGGGGGAGGGCAAAGTTCGTCCATCACGACCCGAATGGCCCGAGAATTTGCGCGGCTTCCATGTTCCAAAAATAGGCTACGGGCACAGCCGCACCCAAAAATTAGCTCAAGGTCGGGTGCCAAACCCCAAATGGCCAAAAATCGGGTGGGCTATAGCCTTGGTGGGGGCGTGGCTAAGTTTCGTCCGACTCGAAATGGCCCGAGACTTTGTGGGCGGCCTCCGGGTGTGCCCAGGTAAAATAGGCCAATGGCATACAAGCCGGCTGGCCAAAATTAGCGCCTAAGGTCGGGGTGCCAAAACCCCAAATGGCCACAAAAATGGGTGGGCTATAGCCCGGAAGGGGGCGTGGCTTAAGTTCCGTCCTACTGACTCGGAATGGCCCGACACTTTGCGTGGCGGCCACCGTGGTGCTGTGGCCAAGGCCACGGGCACTGCCGCGGGCGCCTGGCCAAAATGAAGCACTGCCAAAATTAGCGCCCAAGGTCGGGGTGCCAAACCCCCAGCGAAAATGGCTAAAAATCGGGTGGGCTATAGCCTTGGGGGGACGATGGCTGCGTCCGCTCGACTCGAATGGCCCGAGACTTTGCGGGCGGCCTCCGCTGGCAAAAAGGCCACGGCCACAGCTGCGCCCAAAAATTAGCGCTCAAGGGGTGCCAAACCCCCTAAATGGCCAAAAACGGGTGGGCTATAGCCTTGGTGGGGCGAAGTTCGTCCGCCGGACTAGGAATGGCACGAGACTTCGCGGGCGGCCTCCGGCGCAAAAATAAAGGCCACATGCCACAACCGCAAAATTAGCACCCGAAGGTCGGGTGCCAAAACCCCCAAATGGCGAAAACAGGTGGGCTATAGCCTTCGGGGGCGTGGCCGATGTTCGTCCGCCTGACTCGGAATGGCCCGAGAATTTGCGGGCGGCTCAAAGGCCACGGGCATAGCCAAGACTCAAAAATTAGCTGCGCCCAAGGTCGGGTGCCAAACCCCCAGCGAAAATGGCCAAAAATCGGGTGGCTAGCCTTGTTGGGGGACGTGGCGAAGTTCGTCCGCCGGACTCGGAATGGCCCGAGACTTTGCGCGCCTCCGTAGCCAAACACGGCACAGCCGCCAAAATTTAGCGCCAAAGGTCGGGTGCCAAAACCCCCAAATGGCCAAAAACGGGTATAGCCTCGTGGCTGTACCACTAGGAATGGCACGAGACTTGCGGCGGCCTCCGTAGTTAAAATAGGCCACGGCTATAATCCGCTTAAAATTAGCACCAAGGTCGGGGTGCCAAAACCCCAAATGGCCAAAAACGGTGCTATAGCATGAAGTTCGGCCCGGACTAATGGCCCGAGACTCTATGGCGGCCTCCAAAGTGCTACATAGCTGCACCTAAAAATTAGCGCCAAGGTCGGGTGCCAAAACCCCAGCGGAAAAATGGCCAAAAATCGGATAGCCTTGTTGGGCGTGGCGTCCGCCGACTCGGAATGGCCCGAGACTTGCGGGCGGCCTCCTAAAATAGGCCACGGGCACAGCCACAAAATTAAAGCCCAAAGGTCGGGTGCCAAAACCCCCAAATGGCTAAAAACGGGTGGGCTATAGCCTGGTGGGGGGCGTGGCGAAGTTCGTCCGGGACTAGGAATGGCACGAGACTTTGGCGGCGTCTGCGGTGCAAAATAGGCCACGGCCACAACCGCCTTCAAAAATTAGCACTTAAGGTCGGGTGCCAAAACCCCCAAATGGCCAAAAACGGGTGGGCTATAGCCTTGGTGGGGAGCGGATGAAGTTCGTCCGCCGGACTCGGAATGGCCCGAGATTCTTTGCGGGCCTCCGTGCTGTAAAAATAGGCCACGGGCATAGCCGCACCCAAAAATTAGCGCCCAAGGTCGGGGTGCCAAACCCCCAGCGGAAAAATGGCCAAAAATCGGGTGGGCTATAGCCTTGTTGGGGGGCTTGGCGAAGTTCGTCCGCCGGACTCGGAATGGCCAAAAAATTTCCGGCGGCATCCGTGTTCCCAAAATTAGGGACGGGCACAGCCGCGACCAAAAATTAGCGCCCCAAGGTCGGGGTTCCAAAAACACCCAAATGGCCAAAAACGGGTGGGCTATAGCCTGGTGGGGCGTGGCGTAAGTTCGTCCGCCGGACTAGGAATGGCACGAGACTTTGGGGCGCCCTCCGTGTGCAAAAATAGGCCACGGCCACAATCAAGGCCTAAAAATTAGCACCCGAAGGTCGGGGTGCCCAAACCCCCCAATTGGGCCAAAACCGGGGGGGCTATAGCCTTGGTGGGGGTGGGGGCGAAGTTCGTCCGCCGGACTCGGAATGGCCCGAGACTTTGCGGGCGGCCTCCGTGCGCTACAACAGGCCACGGACAAAGCCCACTAAAAATTAGCACCCGAAGTTCGGGGTGCCAAAACCCCCCAAATGGCCAAAAAACGGGTGGGCTATAGCCTTGGTGGGGGGCGTGGGAGAAGTTCGTCCGCCGGACTCGGAATGGCCCGAGACGTTGGGGGCGGCCTCCGTGGTGCAAAATAGGCCACGGGACAGCCACGCCTAAAATTAGCGCTCAAGGTCGAGGTGCCAAAGCCCCCAAACGGCCAAAAACGGGTGGGCTATAGCCTTGGTGGGGCGGGTTAGTTCGTCCGCCAGACCTCGGAATGGCCCGAGACTGTGCAGGCGGTCTCCGTGTTCCAAAATAGGCCACGGGCACAGCCGCGCTAAAAATTAGCGCCCCGAAGGTCGGGTACCAAAACCCGCCAGCGGAAAATGGCCAAAAATCGGGTGGGCTATAGCCTTGGTGGGGTGTGGGCGAAGTTCGTCCGCTCGACTCGAATGGCCCGACACTTGCGGGCGACTCCGTGCCAAAATTGGCCACGGGCACAGCCGCGCCTAAAAATTAGCGCCCAAAGGTCGGGTGCCAAAACCCCCATGGAAAAATGGCTAAAAATCGGGTGGGCTATAGCCTTGGTGGGGGCGTGGGCTTCGTCCGCTGGACTAGGAATGATACGAGACTTTGCGGGCGGCCTCCGTGGTGCCAGGCCACGGCCACAGCCGCGCCCAAAAATTAGCGCCCGAAGGTCGGGTGCCAAACTCCGCCAAAAAATGGCCAAAAATCGGGTGGGCTATAGCCTTGGTGGGGGGTATGGGCGGGCCTGGACTCGGAATGGCCTGATTATGGCGACCTCCGCAAAATTGGCCACGGGCACAGCCGCCAAAAATTAGCGCCCAAAGGTCGGGTGCCAAAACCCCCGGAAAAATGGCCAAAAATCGGGTGGGCTATAGCCTTGGTGGGGGCGTAAGTTCGTCCGGACTAGGAATGACACGAGACTTTGCAGGCGGTCTCCGTATTCCAAAAATAGGCCACTGGCACAGCCGCGCCCAAAAATTAGCGCCCGAAGGTCGGGGTACCAAAACCCGCCAGCGGAAAAATGGCCAAAAATCGGGTGGGCTATAGCCTTGGTGGGGGGTGTGGGCGAAGTTCGTCCGCCGGACTCGGAATGGCCCGATACTTTGCGGGAGACCTCCGTGTGCCAAAAATTGGCCACGGGCATAGCCGCGCCTAAAAATTAGCGCCCAAAGGTCGGGGTGCCAAAACCCCCCTGCGGAAAAATGGCCAAAAATCGGGTGGGCTATAGCCTTGGTGGGGGGCGTGGGCGAAGGTCGTCAGCAGGACTAGGAATGACACGAGACTTTGCGGGCGGCCTCCGTGTACCAAAATAGCCACGGGCACAGCCGCGCCAAAAATTAACGCCGAAGGTCGGGTGCCAAAACCCCCAAATGGCCAAAAACGGGTGGGCTATAGCCTTGGTGAGGGGGCGTGGGCGAAGTTCGTCCGCCGGACTCGGAATGGCCCGAGACTTTGTGGGCGGCCTCCGTGTGCCAAAAATAGGCCACGGCCACAGCCGCGCCCAAAGGTCGGGGTGCCAAAACCCCCCAGCGGAAAAATGGCCAAAAATCGGGTGGGCTATAGCCTTGGTGGGGGGCGTGGGCGAAGTTCGTCCGCCGGACTAGGAATGACACGAGACTTTGCGGGCGGCCTCCGTGTGCCAAAAATAGGCCACGGGCACAGCCGCGCCCAAAAATTAGCGCCCGAAGGTCGGGGTGCCAAAACCCCCCAAATGGCCAAAAAACGGGTGGGCTACAGCCTTGGTGAGGGGCGGGCGTTCGTCCGCGGACTCGGAATGGCCCGAGACTTTGCGGGCGACTCCGTGTGGCCACGGCACAGCCGCCCAAAAATTAGCGCCCAAAGGTCGGGGTGCCAACACCCCCCAGCGGAAAATGGCCAAAAATCGGGTGGGCTATAGCCTTGGTGGGGGGCGTGGGCGAAGTTCGTCCGCCGGACGAGGAATGACACGAGACTTTGCGCGCGGCCTCCTTGTGCCAAAAATAGGCCACTTGACGCAGCCGCCTAAAAATTAGCGCCCGAAGGTCGGGGTGCCAAAACCCCAAATGGCCAAAAACGGGTGGGCTATAGCCTTGGTGGGTTCGTCCGCCGGACTCGGAATGGCCCGAGAATTTGCGGGCGGCCTCTGTTTGCCAAAAATAGGCCACGGGCACAGCCGCGCCCAAAAATTAGCACCTGAAGGTCGGGGTGCCAAAACCCCCCAGCGGAAAAATGGCCAAAAAACGGGAGGGCTATAGCCTTGGTGGGGGGCGTTGGCAAAGTTCGTCCGCCGGACTCGGAATGGCCCGAGACTTTGCGGGCGGCTTCCGTGTTCCAAAAATAGGCCACGGACACAGCCGCGCCCAAAAATTAGTGCCCGAAGGTCGGGGTACCAAAACCCCCCAAATGGCCAAAAATCGGGTGGGCTATAGCCTTGGTGGGGGGCGTGGGCAAAGTTCGTCCGCCGGACTCGGAATGGCCCGAGACTTTGCGGGTGGCCTCCGTGTGCCAAAAATAGGCCACGGGCACAGCCGCGCCCAAAAATTAGCACCTGAAGGTCGGGGTGCCAAAACCCCCCAGCGGAAAAATGGCCAAAAAACGGGAGGGCTATAGCCTTGGTGGGGGGCGTGGGCAAAGTTCGTCCGCCGGACTCGGAATGGCCCGAGACTTTGCGGGCGGCTTCCCTGTTCCCAAAACCGCCCATGGGCACAGCCGCGCCCAAAAATTAGCGCCCGAAGGTCGGGGTACCAAAACCCCCCAAATGGCCAAAAATCGGGTGGGCTATAGCCTTGGTGGGGGCGTGGCAAAGTTCGTCCGCCTCGGACTCGGAATGGCCCGAGACTTTGCGGGCGGCCTGTGTGCCAAAAAATAGGCTACGGGCACAGCTGCGCCCAAAAATTAGCGCCAAGGTCGGTGCCAAAACCCTCCAAATGGCCAATAAACGGGTGGGCTATAGCCTTGGTGGGGGCGTGACTCGGAATGGCCCGAGACTTTGCGGGCGGCCACCGTGTGCCAAAAATAGGCTAATGGCACTGCAAAAATTCGCCCGAAGGGGGTGCCAAACCCCCAGCGGAAAAAATGGCCAAAATCGGGTGGGCTATAGCCTCGGTGAAAGTTTGTCTGGAATGGCCCGAGACTTTGCGGGCGGCCACCGTGTGCCAAAATAGGCCACGGGCACAGCCGAAAAATTAGCACCTGAAGGTCGGGTGCCAAAATGGCCAAAAAACGGGTGGGCTATAGCCTTGGTGGGGGAGTGGCAAAGTTCTCGGAATGGCCCGATGGAAGGCCAAAATATAGCCCCCGAGAACCGTGTGCCAAAATAGGCCACGGGCACAGCCGCGCCCAAAAATTAGCACCTGAAGGTCGGGGTGCCAAAACCCCCAACGGAAAAATGGCCAAAAACGGGTGGGCTATAGCCTTGGTGGGGGAGCAAAGTTCGGACTCGGAATGGCCCGAGAATTTGTGAGCGGCTTCCAATAGGCCACGGCACAGCCGTCCAAAAATTAAAGGTCGGGGGTGCCAAAACCCCCAAATGGCCAAAAATCGGGTGGGCTATAGCCTTGGTGGGGGCGTGGCGTCCGCTGGACTGGAATGGCCCGAAAAATAGGCCACGGGAAAAGCCGCACCCAAAAATTAGCGCGAAGGTCGGGGTGCCAAAACCCCCAGCGGAAAAATGGCAAAAAATCGGGTGGGCTATAGCCTTGGTGGGGGACAAGGGCGAAGTTCGTCCGCCGGACTCGGAATGGCCCGAGACTTTGCGGGCGGCCTCTGTGTGCCAAAAATAGGCCACGGGCACAGCTGCGCCCAAAAATTAGCGCCCGAAGGTCGGGGTGCACAAACCCCCAAATGGCCAAAAAACGTGTGGGCTATAGCCTTTGTGGGGGCGCGGGCGAAGTTCGTCCGCCGGACTCGGAATGGCCCGAGACTTTGCGGGCGGCCTTCGTGTGCAAAAAATAGGCCACGGGCACAGCCACGCACAAAAATTAGGGCCCGAAGGTCGGGGTGCCAAAACCCCCCAAACGGCCAAAAAACGGGTGGGCTATAGCCTTGGCGGGGGGCGTGGGCGAAGTTCGACCGCCGGACTCGGAATGGCCCGAGAATTTGCGGGCGGCCTCCGTTTGCCAAAAATAGGCCACGGGCACAGCAGCGCACAAAAAATAGCAACTGAAGGTCGGGTGCCAAAACCCCAGCCGAAAAATGGCCAAAAAACGGGAGGGCTATAGCCTTGGTGGGGGGCGTGGGCTAAGTTCGTCCGCCGGACTCGGAATGGCCTGAGACTTTGCGGGCGGCTTCCGTGTTCCAAAAATAGGCCACGGGCACAGCCGCGCCCAAAAATTAGCGCCCGAAGGTCGGGGTACCAAAACCCCCCAAATGGCCAAAAATCGGGTGGGCTATAGCCTTGGTGGGGGCGTGGCAAAGTTCGTCCGCTGGACCTCGGAATGGCCCGAGACTTTGCGGGCGGCCTCCGTGGTGCCAAAATAGGCCACGGGCACAGCCGCGCCAAAAATTAGCGCCCGAAGGTCGGGGTGCCAAAATCCCCAAATGGCCAAAAAACGGGTGGGCTATAGCCTTGGTGGGGGCGTTCTCGCCGCACTCGGAATGGCCCGAGACTTTGCGGGAGGCAACCGTGTGACCAAAATAGGCCACGGGGAATGACCCGCCCAAAAATTAGCGCCCGAAGGACGGGTGCCAAAACCCCAGCGGCAAAATGGCCAAAAATCGGGTGGGCTATAGCCTCGGTGGGGGGCGAGGGCGAAGTTTGTCCGCCGGACTCGGAATGGCCCGAGACTTTGCGGGCGGCCACCGTATGCCAGAAATAGGACACGGGCACAGCCTCACCAAAAATAAGCACCAGAAGGTCGGGGTGCCCGAACCCCACAAATGGCCAAAAAACCGGTGGGCTATAGCCTTGGTGGGGGAGGGGCAAAGTTCGTCCGCCGGACTCGGAATGGCCCGAGAATTTGCGAGCGGCTTCCGTGTTCCAAAATAGGCCACGGGCACAGCCGCGCCTAAAAATTAGCGCCCGAAGGTCGGGTACCAAAACCCCCAAATGGCCAAAATCGGGTGGGCTATAGCCTTGGTGGGGGCGTGGCGGTTCGTCCGACGGACTCGGAAGTTCCCGATAATTTCGGGCGGCCTCCGTGTGCCAAAAATAGGCCACGGGAAAAGCCGCACCCAAAAATTAGCGCCCGAAGGTCGGGGTGCCAAAACCCCCAGCGGAAAAATGGCAAAAAATCGGGTGGGCTATAGCCTTGGTGGGGGACAAGGGCGAAGTTCGTCCGCCGGACTCGGAATGGCCCGAGACTTTGCGGGCGGCCTCTGTGTGCCAAAAATAGGCCACGGGCACAGCCGCGCCCAAAAATTAGCGCCCGAAGGTCGGGGTGCACAAACCCCCAAATGGCCAAAAAACGGGTGGGCTATAGCCTTTGTGGGGGGCGCGGGCGAAGTTCGTCCGCCGGACTCGGAATGGCCCGAGACTTTGCGGGCGGCCTTCGTGTGCAAAAAATAGGCCACGGGCACAGCCACGCACAAAAATTAGGGCCCGAAGGTCGGGGTGCCAAAACCCCCCAAATGGCCAAAAAACGGGTGGGCTATAGCCTTGGCGGGGGGCGTGGGCGAAGTTCGTCCGCCGGACTCGGAATGGCCCGAGAATTTGCGGGCGGCCTCCGTTTGCCAAAAATAGGCCACGGGCACAGCCGCGCCCAAAAATTAGCACCTGAAGGTCGGGGTGCCAAAACCCCCCAGCGGAAAAATGGCCAAAAAACGGGAGGGCTATAGCCTTGGTGGGGGGCGTGGGCAAAGTTCGTCCGCCGGACTCGGAATGGCCCGAGACTTTGCGGGCGGCTTCCGTGTTCCAAAAATAGGCCACGGGCACAGCCGCGCCCAAAAATTAGCGCCCGAAGGTCGGGGTACCAAACCCCCCAAATGGCCAAAAAACGGGTGGGCTATAGCCTTGGTGGGGGGCGTGGGCGAAGTTCGTCCGCCGGACTCGGAATGGCCCGAGACTTTGCGGGCGGCCTCCGTGTGCCAAAAATAGGCCACGGACACAGCCGCGCCCAAAAATTAGCGCCCGAAGGTCGGGGTGCCAAAACCCCCCAAATGGCCAAAAAACGGGTGGGCTATAGCCTTGGTGGGGGGCGTGGGCGAAGTTCGTCCGCCGGACTCGGAATGGCCCGAGACTTTGCGGGCGGCCACCGTGTGCCAAAAATAGGCCACGGGCACTGCCGCGTCCAAAAATTAGCGCCCGAAGGACGGGGTGCCAAAACCCCCCAGCGGAAAAATGGCCAAAAATCGGGTGGGCTATAGCCTCGGTGGGGGGCGTGGGCGAAGTTTGTCCGCCGGACTCGGAATGGCCCGAGACTTTGCGGGCGGCCACCGTGTGCCAAAAATAGGCCACGGGCACAGCCGCGCCCAACAATTAGCACCTGAAGGTCGGGGTGCCAAAACCCCCCAGCGGAAAAATGGCCAAAAAACGGGTGGGCTATAGCCTTGGTGGGGGGAGTGGGCAAAGTTCGTCCGCCGGACTCGGAATGGCCCGAGAATTTGCGAGCGGCTTCCGTGTTCCAAAAATAGGCCACGGGCACAGCCGCGCCCAAAAATTAGCACCCGAAGGTCGGTGTGCCAAAACCCCCCAAATGGCCAAAAATCGGGTGGGCTATAGCCTTGGTGGGGGGCGTGGGCGAAGTTCGTCCGCCGGACTCGGAATGGCCCGAGACTTTACGGGCGGCCTCCATGTGCCAAAAATAGGCCACGGGCATAGCCGCGCCCAAAAATTAGCGCCCGAAGGTCGGGGTGCCAAAACCCCCCAAATGGCCAAAAAACGGGTGGGCTATAGCCTTGGTGGGGGGCGTGGGCGAAGTTCGTCCGCCGGATTCGGAATGGCCCGAGACTTTGCGGGCGGCCACCATGTGCCAGAAATAGGCCACGGGCACTGCCGCATCCAAAAATTAGCGCCCGAAGGTCGGGGTGCCAAAACCCCCCAGCGGAAAAATGGCCAAAAATCGGGTGGGCTATAGCCTCGGTGGGGGGCGAGGGCGAAGTTCGTCCGCCGGACTCGGAATGGCCCGAGACTTTGCGAGCGGCCACCGTGTTCCACAAATAGGCCACGGGCACAGCCGCGCCCAAAAATTAGCACCTGAAGGTCGGGGTGCCAAAACCCCCCAGCGGAAAAATGGCCAAAAAACGGGTGGGCTATAGCCTTGGTGGGGGGAGTGGGCAAAGTTCGTCCGACTCGGAATGGCCCGAGACTTTGGGGCGGCCTCCGTGTGCCAATAATAGGCCACGGGCATATCCGCACCCAAAATTAGCGGTCAAGGTCGGGTGCCAAAACCCCAGCGGAAAATGGCCAATAATCTGGTGGGCCATAGCCTTGGTGGGGGCGCGGGTGAAGTTCGTCCGCCGACTCGAATGGCCCGACTTTGCGGGCGGCCTCCGTGTGCCAACCATAGGCCACGGGCACCGCCGCGACCAAAAATTAGCACCTGAAGGTCGGGGTGCCAAAACCCCCCAGCGGAAAAATGGCCAAAAAACGGGTGGGCTATAGCTTTTGTGGGGGGCGTGGGCGAAGTTCGTCCGCCGGACTCGGAATGGCCCGAGACATTGCGGGCGCCATCCGTGGGCCAAAATAGGCCACGGGCACAGCCGCGCCCAAAAATTAGCGCCCGAAGGTCGGGTTACCAAAACCCCCCAAATGGCCAAAAATCGGGTGGGCTATAGCCTTGGTGGGGGGCGTGGGCGAAGTTCATCCGCCGGACTCGGAATAGCCCGAGACTTTGCGGGTGGCCTCCGTGTGCCAAAAATAGGCCACGGGCACAGCCGCGCCCAAAAATTAGCGCCCGAAGGTTGGGGTGCCAAAACCCCCCAGCGGAAAAATAGCCAAAAATCGGGTGGGCTATAGCCTTGGTGGGGGGCGAGGGCGAAGTTCGTCCGCCGGACTCGGAATGGCCCGAGACATTGCGGGCGGCCTCCGTGTGCCAAAAATAGGCCACGGGCACAGCCGCGCCCAAAAATTAGCGCCCGAAGGTCGGGGTACCAAAATCCCCCAAATGGCCAAATGACGGGTGGGCTATAGCCTTGGTGGGGGGCGTTGGCGAAGTTCGTCCGCCGGACTCGAAATGGCCCGAGACTTTGCGGGCGGCCACCGTGTGCCAAAAATAGGCCACGGGCACTGCCGCATCCAAAAATTAGCGCCCGAAGGTCGGGGTACCAAAACCCCCCAAATGGCCAAAAATCGGGTGGGCTATAGCCTTGGTGGGGGGCGTGGGCGAAGTTCGTCCGCCGGACTCGGAATGGCCCGAGACTTTGCGGGTGGCCTCCGTGTGCCAAAAATAGGCCACGGGCACAGCCGCGCTCAAAAATTAGCGCCCGAAGGATGGGGTGCCAAAACCCCCCAGCGGAAAAATGGCCAAAAATCGGGTGGGCTATAGCCTCGGTGGGGGGCGAGGGCGAAGTTCGTCCGCCGGACTCGGAATGGCCCGAGACTTTACGGGCGGCCTCCGTGTGCCCAAAATAGGCCACGGGCATAGCCGCGCCCGAATTTCGGGGTGCCAAAACCCCCCAAATGGCCAAAAAACGGGTGGGCTATAGCCTTGGTGAGGGGGCATGGGCGAAGTTCGTCCGCTGGACTCAGAATGGCCCGAGACTTTGCGGGCGGCCTCCGTGTGACAAAAAAAGGCCACGGGCACAGCCGCGCCCAAAAATTAGCACCCAAATTTCGGGGTGCCAAAACCCCCCAAATGGCGAAAAAACGGGTGGGCTATAGCCTTCGTGGGGTGCGTGGCCGAAGTTCGTCCGGACTCGGAATGGCCCGAGAATTTGCGGGCGGCCTCCGTGCCAAAATAGGCCACGGGCATAGCCGCACTAAAAATTAGTGCCCGAAGGTCGGGTGCCAAAACCCCAGCGAAAAATTGGCCAAAAATCGGTGGGCTATAGCCTTGGTGGGGGACGTGGGTGAAGTTCGTCCGCCGGACTCGGAATGGTCAGAGACTTTGCGGGCGGCCTCCGTGTGCCAAAAATAGGCCATGGGCACAGCCGCGCTAAAAAATTAGCGCCCGAAGGTCGGGGTACCAAAACCCCCCAAATGGCCAAAAACCGGGTGGGCTATAGGCTTGGTGGGGGGCGTGGGCGAAGTACGTCCGACGGACTCGGAATGGCCCGAGACTTTGCGGGCGGTCTCCGTGTGCTAAAAATAGGCCACGGGCATAGCCGCGCCCAAAAATTAGCGCCCGAAGGTCGGGGTGCCAAAACCCCCGAAATGGCCAAAAAACGGGTGGGCTATAGCCTTGGTGGGGGGCGTGGGCGAAGTTCGTCCGCCGGACTCGGAATGGCCCGAGACTTTGGGGGCGGTCTCCGTTTACCAAAAATAGGCCACGGGCAAAGCCGTGCCCAAAAATTAGCGCCCGAAGGTCGGGGTGCCAAAACCCCCCAGCGGACAAATGGCCAAAAATCGGGTGGGCTATAGCCTTGGTGGGGGGCGTGGGCGAAGTTCGTCCGCCGGACTCGGAAAGGCCCGAGACTTTGGGGGCGGTCTCCGTTTACCAAAAATAGGCCACGGCCATAGCCGTGCCCAAAAATTAGCGCCCGAAGGTCGGGGGGACGAAACACCCACGCGGACGGAAGGCCAAAAATCCGGTGGGCTATAGCCTTGGTGGGGGGCGTAGGCGAAGTTCGTCCGCCGGACTCGGAATGGCCCGAGACTTTGGGGGCGGTCTCCATTTACCAAAAATAGGCCACGGGCATAGCCGTGCCGAAAAATTAGCGCCCGAGGGTCGGGGTGCAAAAACCCCCCAGCGGACAAATGGCCAAAAATCCGGTGGGCTATAGCCTTGGTGGGGGGCGTGGACGAAGTTCGTCCGCCTGACTCGGAATGGCCCGAGACTTTGGGGGCGGCCTCCGTGTGCCAAAAATAGGCCACGGGCATAGCCGTGCCCAAAAAATAGCTCCCGAAGGTCGGGGTGCCAAAACCCCCCAGCGGAAAAATGGCCAAAAATCGGGTGGGCTATAGCCTTGGTGGGGGGCGAGGGCGAAGTTCGTCCGCCGGACTCGCAATGGCCCGAGACTTTGCGGGCGGCCTCTGTGTGCCAAAAATAGTCCACGGGCACAGCCGCGCCCAAAAATTAGCGCCCGAAGGTCGGGGTGCCAAAACCCCCAAATGGCCAAAAAACGGGTGGGCTATAGCCTTGGTGGGGGGCGTGGGCGAAGTTCGTCCGCCGGACTCGGAATGGCCCGAGACTTTGCGGGCGGCCTCCATGTGCCAAAAATAGGCCACGGACGCCACCGCGCATAAAAATTAGCGCCCGAAGGTCGGGGTGCCAAAACCCCCCAAATGGCCAAAAAACGGGTGGGCTATAGCCTTGGTGGGGCGTGGCGGTTCGTCCGCCGGACTCGGAATGGCCCGAGAATTTGCGGGCGGCCTCCGTGTGCCAAAAATAGGCCACGGGAAAAGCCGCGCCCAAAAATTAGCGCCTGTAGGTCGGGGTGCCAAAACCCCCCAGCGGAAAAATGGCCAAAAAACGGGTGGGCTATAGCCTTGGTGGGGGGCGTGGGCAAAGTTCGTCCGCCGGACTCGGAATGGCCCGAGACTTTGCGGGCAGCCTCCGTGTGCCAAAAATAGGCCACGGGCACAGCCGCGCCCAAAAATTAGCGCCCGAAGGTCGGGGTGCCAAAATCCCCCAGCGGAAAAATGGCCAAAAATCGGGTGGGCTATAGCCTTGGTGGGGGGCGAGGGCGAAGTTCGTCAGCCGGACTCGCAATGGCCCGAGACTTTGCGGGCGGCCTCCGTGTGCCAAAAATAGGCCACGGGCACAGCCGCGCCCAAAAATTAGCGCCCGAAGGTCGGGGTGCCAAAACCCCCCAAATGGCCAAAAAACGGGTGGGCTATAGCCTTGGTGGGGGGCGTGGGCGAAGTTCGTCCGCCGGACTCTGAATGGCCCGAGAATTTTCGGGCGGCCTCCGTGTGCCAAAAATAGACCACGGGAAAAGCCGCGCCCAAAAATTAGCGCCCGAAGGTCGGGGTGCCAAAACCCCCCAGCGGAAAAATGGCCAAAAATCGGGTGGGCTATAGCCTTGGTGGGGGGCGAGGGCGAAGTTCGTCCGCCGGACTCGGAATGGCCCGAGACTTTGCGGGCGGCCTCCGTGTGCCAAAAATAGGCCACGGGCACAGCCGCGCCCAAAAATTAGCGCCCGAAGGTCGGGGTGCACAAACCCCCAAATGGCCAAAAAACGGGTGGGCTATAGACTTGGCGGGGGGCGTGGGCGAAGTTCGTCCGCCGGACTCGGAATGGCCCGAGACTTTGCGGGCGGCCACCGTGCAAAAATAGGCCACGGGCACAGCCGCGCAAAAATTAGCACCTGAAGGTCGGGGTGCCAAAACCCCAGCGGAAAATGGCCAAAAACGGGTGGGCTATAGCCTGGTGGGGGAGGGGCAAAGTTCGTCCGCCGTACTCGGAATGGCCCGAGCATTTGCGCGCGGCTTCCGTGATCCGAGTTAAGGCCACGGGCACAGCCGCGCCCAAAAATTAGCGCCCGAAGGTCGGGGTGACAAAACCCCCCAAATGGCCAAAAAACGGGTGGGCTATAGCCTTGGTGGGGGGCGTTGGCGAAGTTCGTCCGCCGGACTCGGGATGGCCCGAGACTTTGCGGGCGGCCTCCGTGTGACAAAATAGGCCACTGGCATAGCCGCGTCCAAAAATTAGCGCCCGAAGGTCGGGGTGCCAAAACCCCCCAAATGGCCAAAAAACGGGTGGGCTATAGCCTTGGTGGGGGGCGTGGGCGAAATTCGTCCGCCGTACACGGAATGGCCCGAGACTTTGCGGGCGGCCACCGTGTGCCAAAAATAGGCCACGGGCACTGCCGCGTCCAAAAATTAGCGCCCGAAGGTCGGGTTGCCAAAACCCCCCAGCGGAAAAATGGCCAAAAATCGGGTGGGCTATAGCCTCGGTGGGGGGCGAGGGCGAAGTTCGTCCGCCGGACTCGGAATGGCCCGAGACTTTGCGGGTGGCCACCGTGTGCCAAAAATAGGCCACGGGCACAGCCGCGCCCAAAAATTAGCACCTGAAGGTCGGGGTGCCAAAACCCCCCAGCGGAAAAATGGCCAAAAAACGGGTGGGCTATAGCCTTGGTGGGGGGAGTGGGCAAAGTTCGTCCGCCGGACTCGGAATGGCCCGAGACTTTGGGGGCGGCCTCCGTGAGCCAATAATAGGCCACGGGCATAACCGCACCCAAAAATTAGCGCCAAAGGTCGGGTGCCAAAACCCCCAGCGGAAAATGGCCAAAATCGGGTGGGCTATAGCCTTGGTGGGGGCGCGGGGAAGTTCGTCCGCCGGACTCGGAATTGCCCGACTTTGCGGGCGGCCTCCGTGCCAAAAATAGGCCACGGGCACAGCCACGCCCAAAAATTAGCACCAAGGTCGGGTGCCAAAACCCCCAAATGGCCAAAAACGGGTGGGTTATAGCCTTGGTGGGGGCGAGGCGGTTCGTCCGCCGGACTCGGAATGGCCCGAGACTCCAAAAATAGCTACGGGCGCAGCCACAAAAATTAGCCCCAAGGTCGGGTGCCAAAACCCCCAAATGGCCAAAAACGGATGGGCTATAGCCTTGGTGGGGGCGCACAGTTCGTCCGCCGGACTCGGAATGGCCCAAGACTTTGCGGGCGGCCTCCGTGAAAAATAGGCCACGGGCACCGCCAAAAAATTAGCACCCGAAGGTCGGGTGCCAAAACCCCCAGCGGAAAATGGCCAAAAACGGGTGCGTTATAGCCTTGGGGGGCGTGGCAAAGTTCGTCCGCTGGACTCGGAATGGCCCGAGACTTTGCGGGCGGCCTCCGTGTGCCAATAGGCCACGGGCACAGACGCGCCCAAAAATTAGCACCCGAAGTTTGGGGTGCCAGAACCCCCCAAATGGCCAAAAAACGGGTGGGCTATAGCCTTGGTGGGGGGCGGGGGCGAAGTTCGTCCGCCGGACTCGGAATGGCCCGAGACTATGGGGGTGGCCTCTGTATGCCAAAAATAGGCCACGGGAATAGCCACGCCCAAAAATTAGCGCCCGAAGGTTGGGGTACCAAAACCCCTAGCGGAAAAATGGCCAAAAATCGGGTGGGCTATAGCCTTGGTGGGGGGCGTGGGCGAAGTTCGTCCGCCGGACTCGGAATGGGCCGAGACTTTGGGGGCGGCCTCCGTGTGCCAAAAATAGGCCACGGGCATAGCCCCGCCCAAAAATTAGCGTCCGAAGGTCTGGGTGCCAAAACCCCCCAAATGGCCAAAAAACGGGTGGGCTATAGCTTTGGTGGGGGGCGCGGGTGAAGTTCGTCCGCCGGATTCGGAATGGCCCGAGACTTTGGGGGCGGCCTCTGTGTACCAAAAATAAGCCACGGGCAAAGCCGCGACCAAAAATTAGCGTCCGAAGGTCGGGGTGCTAAAACCCCCGAAATGGCCAAAAAACGGGTGGGCTATAGCCTTGGTGGGGGGCGCGGGTGAAGTTCGTCCGCCGGACTCGGAATGGCCCGAAACTTTGGGGGCGGCCTCTGTGTGCCAAAAATAGGCCACGGGCATAGCCGCGACCAAAAATTAGCGTCCGAAGGTCGGGGTGCGAAACCCCCCCCGGGGAAAAATGGCCAAAAACGGGTGGGCCATAGCCTTGGTGGGGGACGCGGGCGAAGTTCGTCCGCCGGACTTGGAATGGCCCGAGACTTTGGGGGCGGCCTCTGTGTGCCAAAAATAGGTCACGGGCATAGCCGCGACCAAAAATTAGCGTCCGAAGGTCGGGGTGCTAAAACCCCCCAAATGGCCAAAAAACGGGTGGGCTATAGCCTTGGTGGGGGGCGCGGGTGAAGTTCGTCCGCCAGACTCGGAATGGCCCGAGACTTTGCGGGCGGCCACCGTGTGCCAAAAATAGGCCACGGGCACTGCCGCGTCCAAAAATTAGCGCCCGAAGGTCGGGTTGCCAAAACCCCCCAGCGGAAAAATGGCCAAAAATCGGGTGGGCTATAGCCTCGGTGGGGGGCGAGGGCGAAGTTCGTCCGCCGGACTCGGAATGGCCCGAGACTTTGCGGGTGGCCACCGTGTGCCAAAAATAGGCCACGGGCACAGCCGCGCCCAAAAATTAGCACCTGAAGGTCGGGGTGCCAAAACCCCCCAGCGGAAAAATGGCCAAAAAACGGGTGGGCTATAGCCTTGGTGGGGGGAGTGGGCAAAGTTCGTCCGCCGGACTCGGAATGGCCCGAGACTTTGGGGGCGGCCTCCGTGAGCCAATAATAGGCCACGGGCATAACCGCACCCAAAAATTAGCGGCCAAAGGTCGGGGTGCCAAAACCCCCCAGCGGAAAAATGGCCAAAAATCGGGTGGGCCATAGCCTTGGTGGGGGGCGCGGGGGAAGTTCGTCCGCCGGACTCGGAATTGCCCGGGACTTTGCGGGCGGCCTCCGTGTGCCAAAAATAGGCCACGGGCACAGCCACGCCCAAAAATTAGCACCCGAAGGTCGGGGTGCCAAAACCCCCCAAATGGCCAAAAAACGGGTGGGTTATAGCCTTGGTGGGGGGCGTAGGCGAAGTTCGTCCGCCGGACTCGGAATGGCCCGAGACTTTCGGGCGGCCGCCGTGTGCCAAAAATAGGGCGCAGCCACAAGACAAAAATTAGCACCCGAAGGTCGGGGTGCCAAAACCCCCCAAATGGCCAAAAAACGGATGGGCTATAGCCTTGGTGGGGGGCGTTGGCACAGTTCGTCCGCCGGACTCGGAATGGCCCAAGACTTTGCGGGCGGCCTCCGTGTGCCAAAAATAGGCCACGGGCACCGCCAAAAAAAATTAGCACCCGAAGGTCGGGGTGCCAAAACCCCCCAGCGGAAAAATGGCCAAAAAACGGGTGCGTTATAGCCTTGGTTGGGGGCGTGGGCAAAGTTCGTCCGCCGGACTCGGAATGGCCCGAGACTTTGCGGGCGGCCTCCGTGTGCCAAAAATAGGCCACGGGCACAGACGCGCCCAAAAATTAGCACCCGAAGTTTGGGGTGCCAGAACCCCCCAAATGGCCAAAAAACGGGTGGGCTATAGCCTTGGTGGGGGGCGGGGGCGAAGTTCGTCCGCCGGACTCGGAATGGCCCGAGACTATGGGGGTGGCCTCTGTATGCCAAAAATAGGCCACGGGAATAGCCACGCCCAAAAATTAGCGCCCGAAGGTTGGGGTACCAAAACCCCTAGCGGAAAAATGGCCAAAAATCGGGTGGGCTATAGCCTTGGTGGGGGGCGTGGGCGAAGTTCGTCCGCCGGACTCGGAATGGGCCGAGACTTTGGGGGCGGCCTCCGTGTGCCAAAAATAGGCCACGGGCATAGCCGCGCCCAAAAATTAGCGTCCGAAGGTCTGGGTGCCAAAACCCCCCAAATGGCCAAAAAACGGGTGGGCTATAGCTTTGGTGGGGGGCGCGGGTGAAGTTCGTCCGCCGATTCGAATGGCCCGAGACTTTGAGGTCGGCCTAAGTGTTCCAAAAAAATGCCACGGGCAAAGCCGACCAAAAATTAGCGTCCAAGGTCGGGTGCTAAAACCCCGAAATGGCCAAAAACGGGTGGGCTTTAGCGTTGGTGGGGGGCGGGGGTGAAGTTCGTCCGCCGGACTCGGAATGGCCCGAAACTTTGGGGCGGCCTCTGTGTTAAAAATAGGCCACGGGCATAGCCACCAAAAATTAGCGTCCGATGGTCGGGGTGCGAAACCCCCCCCGGGGAAAAATGGCCAAAAACGGGTGGGCCATAGCCTTGGTGGGGGACGCGGGTGAAGTTCGTCCGCCAGACTCGGAATGGCCCGAGACTTTGGGGACGGCCTCTGTGTGCCAAAAATAGGTCACGGCATAGCCGACCAAAAATTAGCGTCCAAGGTCGGGGTGCTAAAACCCCCCAAATGGCCAAAAAACGGGTGGGCTATAGCCTTGGTGGGGGGCGCGGGTGAAGTTCGTCCGCCAGACTCGGAATGGCCCGAGACTTTGGGGACGGCCTCTGTGTGCCAAAAATAGGCAATGGGCATAGCCGCGACCAAAAATTAGCGTCCGAAGGTCGGGGTGCGAAAACCCCCCAAATGGCCAAAAAACGGGTGGGCTATAGCCTTGGTGGGGGGCGCGGGTGAAGTTCGTCCGCCAGACTCGGAATGGCCCGAGACTTTGGGGACGGCCTCTGTGTGCCAAAAATAGGCAACGGGCAAAGCCGCGACCAAAAATTAGCGTCCGAAGGTCGGGGTGCGAAACCCCCCCCGCGGAAAAATGCCCAAAAACGGGTGGGCCATAGCCTTGGTGGGGGACGCGGGCGAAGTTCGTCCGCCGGACTCGGAATGGCCCGAGACTTTTGGGGCGGCCTCTGTGTGCCAAAAATAGGCCACGGGCATAGCCGCGACCAAAAATTAGCGTCCGAAGGTCGGGGTGCTAAAACCCCCCAAATGGCCAAAAAACGGGTGGGCTATAGCCTTGGTGGGGGGCGCGGGTGAAGTTCGTCCGCCAGACTCGGAATGGCCCGAGACTTTGGGGACGGCCTCTGTGTGCCAAAAATAGGCAACGGGCATAGCCGCGACCAAAAATTAGCGTCCGAAGGTCGGGGTGCGAAACCCCCCCCGCGGAAAAATGGCCAAAAACGGGTGGGCCATACCCTTGGTGGGGGACGCGGGCGAAGTTCGTCCGCCGGACTCGGAATGGCCCGAGACTTTGGGGGTGGCCTTTGTGTGCCAAAAATAGGCCACGGGCAAACCCGCGCCCAAAAATTAGCTCCCGAAGGTCGGGGTGCCAAAACCCCCAGCGGAAAAATGGCCAAAAATCGGGTGGGCTATAGCCTTGGTGGGGGGCGTGGGCGAAGTTCGTCCGCCGGACTTGGAATGGCCCGAGACTTTGGCGGCGGCCTCCGTGTGGCAAAAATAGGCCACGGGCATAACCGCACCCAAAAATTAGCGGCCGAAGGTCGGGGTGCCAAAACCCCCCAGCGGAAAAATGGCCAAAAATCGGGTGGGCTATAGCCTTGGTGGGGGGCGTGGGCGAAGTTCGTCCGCCGGGCTCCAAATGGCCCGAGACTTTGCGAGCGGTCTCCGTGTGCCAAAAATAGGCCACAGGCACAGCCGCGCCCAAAAATTAGTGACCGAAGGTCGGGGTGCCAAAACCCCCCAAATGGCCAAAAAACGGGTGGGCTATAGCCTTAGTGGGGGGCGCGGGCGAAGTTCGTCCGCCGGACTCGGAATGGCCCGAGACTTTGGGGGCGGCCTCTGTGTGCCAAAAATAGGCCACGGGCACAGCCGCGCCCAAAAATTAGTGACCGAAGGTCGGGGTGCCAAAACCCCCCAAATGGCCAAAAAACGGGTGGGCTATAGCCTTGGTGGGGGGCGTGGGCGAAGTTCGTCCGCCGGACTCGGAATGGCCCGAGACTTTGCGGGCGGCCTCCGTGTGCCAAAAATAGGCCACGGACACAGCCGCGCCCAAAAATTAGTGACCGAAGGTTGGGGTGCCAAAACCCCCCAAATGGCCAAAAAACGGGTGGGCTATAGCCTTGGTGGGGGGCGTGGGCGAAGTTCGTCCGCCGGACACGGAATGGCCCGAGACTTTGCGGGCGGCCTCCGTGTGCCAAAAATAGGCCACGGGCACAGCCACGCCCAAAAATTAGTGACCGAAGGTCGGGGTGCCAAAACCCCCCAAATGGCCAAAAAACGTGTGGGCTATAGCCTTGGTGGGGGGCGTGGGCGAAGTTCGTCCGCCGCGCTCGGAATGGCCCGAGACTTTGCGGGCGGCCTCCGTGTGCCAAAAATAGGCCACGTACACAGCCGCGCCCAAAAATTAGCGTCCGAAGGTCGGGGTACGAAACCCCCCCCGCGCAAAAATGGCCAAAAACGGGTGGGCCATAGCCTTGGTGGGGGACGCGGGCGAAGTTCGTCCGCCGGACTCGGAATGGCCCGAGACTTTGGGGGTGGCCTCTGTGTGCCAAAAATAGGCCACGGGCATAGCCGCGCCGAAAAATTAGCTCCCGAAGGTCGGGGTGCCAAAACTCCCAGCGGAAAAATGGCCAAAAATCGGGTGGGCTATAGCCTTGGTGGGGGGCGTGGGCGAAGTTCGTCCGCCGGACTCGGAATGGCCCGAGACTTTGGGGGCGGCCTCCGTGTGGCAAAAATAGGCCACGGGCATAACCGTACCCAAAAATTAGCGGCCGAAGGTCGGGGTGCCAAAACCCCCCAGCGGAAAAATGGCCAAAAATCGGGTGGGCTATAGCCTTGGTGGGGGGCGTGGGCGAAGTTCGTCCGCCGGACTCGGAATGGCCCGAGACTTTGCGGGCGGCCTCCGTGTGCCAAAAATAGGCCACGGGCACAGCCGCGCCCAAAAATTAGTGACCGAAGGTCGGGGTGCCAAAACCCCCCAAATGGCCAAAAAACGTGTGGGCTATAGCCTTGGTGGGGGCGTGGCGACTCGGAATGGCCCGAGACTTTGCGGGCGGCCTCCGTGTGCCAAAAATAGGCCACGTACACAGCCGCGCCCAAAAATTAGCATCCGAAGGTCGGGGTGCGAAACCCCCCCCGCGGAAAAATGGCCAAAAACGGGTGGGCCATAGCCTTGGTGGGGGACGCGGGCGAAGTTCGTCCGCCGGACTCGGAATGGCCCGAGACTTTGGGGGTGGCCTCTGTGTGCCAAAAATAGGCCACGGGCATAGCCGTGCCCAAAAATTAGCTCCCGAAGGTCGGGGTGCCAAAACCCCCAGCGGAAAAATGGCCAAAAATCGGGTGGGCTATAGCCTTGGTGGGGGGCGTGGGCGAAGTTCGTCCGCCGGACTCGGAATGGCCCGAGACTTTGGGGGCGGCCTCTGTGTGCCAAAAATAGGCCACGGGCATAGCCGCGACCAAAAATTAGCGCCCGAAGGTCGGGGTGCGAAAAACCCCCAGCGGAAAAATGGCCAAAAACGGGTGGGCCATAGCCTTGGTGGGGGGCGCGGGCGAAGTTCGTCCGCCGGACTCGGAATGGCCCGAGACTTTGGGGGGCGGCCTCTGTGTACCAAAAATAGGCCACGGGCATAGCCGCGCCCAAAAATTATTGCCCGAAGGTCGGGGTGCCAAAACCCCCAGCGGAAAAATGGCCAAAAATCGGGTGGGCTATAGCCTTGGTGGGTGGCGTGGGAGAAGTTCGTCCGCCGGACTCGGAATGGCCCGAGACTTTGGGGGCGGCCTCCGTGTGCCAAAAATAGGCCACGGGCATAACCGCACCCAAAAATTAGCGGCCGAAGGTCGGGGTGCCAAAACCCCCCAGCGGAAAAATGGCCAAAAATCGGGTGGGCTATAGCCTTGGGGGGCGTGGGCGAATGGCCCGAGACTTTGCGGGCGGTCTCCGTGTGCTAGGCCACGGGCACAGCCGCGCCTAAAAATTAGTGACCGAAGGTCGGTGCCAAAACCCCCAAATGGCCAAAAAACGGGTGGGCTATAGCCTTAGTGGGGGGCGCGGGCGAAGTTCCTCCCCCCGACGCGGAAAGGCCCGAGACATTGGGGGCGGCCTCAGTGTGCCCAAAATAGGCCACGGGCACAGCCGCGCCCAAAAATTAGTGACCGAAGGTCGGGGTGCCAAAACCCCCAAATGGCCAAAAAACGGGTGGGCTATAGCCTTGGTGGGGGGCGTGGGCGAAGTTCGTCCGCCGGACTCGGAATGGCCCGAGACTTTGCGGGCGGCCTCCGTGTGCCAAAAATAGGCCACGGGCACAGCCGCGCCCAAAAATTAGTGACCGAAGGTCGGGGTGCCAAAACCCCCCAAATGGCCAAAAAACGGGTGGGCTATAGCCTTGGTGGGGGGCGTGGGCGAAGTTCGTCCGCCGGACTCGGAATGGCCCGAGACTTTGCGGGCGGCCTCCGTGTGCCAAAAATAGGCCACGGGCACAGCCGCGCCCAAAAATTAGTGACCGAAGGTCGGGGTGCCAAAACCCCCCAAATGGCCAAAAAACGGGTGGGCTATAGCCTTGGTGGGGGGCGTGGGCGAAGTTCGTCCGCCGCACTCGGAATGGCCCGAGACTTTGCGGGCGGCCTCCGTGTGCCAAAAATAGGCCACGGGAACAGCCGCGGCCAAAAATTAGCGCCCGAAGGTCGGGGTGCCAAAACCCCCCAGCGGAAAAATGGCCAAAAATCGGGTGGCCTATAGCCTTGGTGGGGGGCGTGGGCGAAGTTCTTCCGCCGGACTAGGAATGGCACGAGACTTTGCGGGCGGCCTCCGTGTGCCAAAAACAGGCCACGGGCACAATCACGACGAAAAATTAGCACGCGAAGGTCGGGGTGCCAAAACCCCCCAAATGGCCAAAAAACGGGTGGGCTATAGCCTTGGTGGGGGGCGCGGGCGAAGTTCGTCCGCCGGACTCGGAATGGCCCGAGACTTTGGGGGCGGCCTCTGTGTGCCAAAAATAGGCCACGGGCACAGCCGCGCCCAAAAATTAGTGACCGAAGGTCGGGGTGCCAAAACCCCCCAAATGGCCAAAAAACGGGTGGGCTATAGCCTTAGTGGGGGGCGCGGGCGAAGTTCGTCCGCCGGACTCGGAATGGCCCGAGACTTTGGGGGTGGCCTCTGTGTGCCAAAAATAGACCACGGGCACAGCCGCGCCCAAAAATTTGTGACCGAAGGACGGGGTGCCAAAACCCCCCAAATGGCCAAAAAACGGGTGGGCTATAGCCTTGGTGGGGGGCGTGGGCGAAGTTCGTCCGCCGGGCTCGGAATGGCCCGAGACTTTGCGGGCGGCCTCCGTGTGCCAAAAATAGGCCACGGGCACAGCCGCGCCCAAAAATTAGTGACCGAAGGTCGGGGTGCCAAAACCCCCCAAATGGCCAAAAAACGGGTGGGCTATAGCCTTAGTGGGGGGCGCGGGCGAAGTTCGTCCGCCGGACTCGGAATGGCCCGAGACTTTGGGGGCGGCCTCTGTGTGCCAAAAATAGGCCACGGGCACAGCCGCGCCCAAAAATTAGTGACCGAAGGTCGGGGTGCCAAAACCCCCCAAATGGCCAAAAAACGGGTGGGCTATAGCCTTGGTGGGGGGCGTGGGCGAAGTTCGTCCGCCGGACTCGGAATGGCCCGAGACTTTGCGGGCGTCCTCCGTGTGCCAAAAATATGCCACGGACACAGCCGCGCCCAAAAATTAGTGACCGAAGGTCGGGGTGCCAAAACCCCCCAAATGGCCAAAAAACGGGTGGGCTATACCCTTGGTGGGGGGCGGGGGCGAAGTTCGTCCGCCGGACTCGGAATGGACCGAGACTTTGCGGGCGGCCTCCGTGTGCCAAAAATAGGCCACGGGCACAGCCGCGCCCAAAAATTAGTGACCGAAGGTCGGGGTGCCAAAACCCCCCAAATGGCCAAAAAACGGGTGGGCTATAGCCTTGGTGGGGGGCGTGGGCGAAGTTCGTCCGCCGCACTCGGAATGGCCCGAGACTTTGCGGGCGGCCTCCGTGTGCCAAAAACAGGCCACGGGCACAATCACGGCGAAAAATTAGCACGCGAAGGTCGGGGTGCCAAAACCCCCCAAATGGCCAAAAAACGGGTGGGTTATAGCCTTGGTGCGGGGCGCGGGCGAAGTTCGTCCGCCGGACTCGGAATGGCCCGAGACTTTGGGGTCGGCCTCTGTGTGCCAAAAATAGGCCACGGGCAGAGCCGCGCCCAAAAATTAGTGCCCGAAGGTCGGGGTGCCAAAACCCCCCAAATGGCCAAAAAACGGGTGGGCTATAGCCTTAGTGGGGGGCGCGGGCGAAGTTCGTCCGCCGGACTCGGAATGGCCCGAGACTTTGGGGGTGGCCTCTGTGTGCCAAAAATAGGCCACGGGCACAGCCGCGCCCAAAAATTAGTGACCGAAGGTCGGGGTGCCAAAACCCCCCAAATGGCCAAAAAACGGGTGGGCTATAGCCTTAGTGGGGGGCGCGGGCGAAGTTCGTCCGCCGGACTCGGAATGGCCCGAGACTTTGGGGGCGGCCTCTGTGTGCCAAAAATAGGCCACGGGCACAGCCGCGCCCAAAAATTAGTGACCGAAGGTCGGGGTGCCAAAACCCCCCAAATGGCCAAAAAACGGGTGGGCTATAGCCTTGGTGGGGGGCGTGGGCGAAGTTCGTCCGCCGGACTCGGAATGGCCCGAGACTTTGCAGGCAGCCTCCGTGAACCAAAAATAGGCCACGGGCTCAGCCGCGACCAAAAATTAGTGCCCGAAGGTCGGGGTGCCAAAACCCCCCAGCGGAAAAATGGCCAAAAATCGGGTGGGCTATAGCCTTGGTGGGGGGCGTGGGCGAAGTTCGTCCGCTGGGCTCTGAATGGCCCGAGACTTTGGGGGCATCCTCTGTGTGCCAAAAATAGGCCATGGGCACAGCCGCGCCCAAAAATTAGTGACCGAAGGTCGGGGTGCCAAAACCCCCCAAATGGCCAAAAAACGGGTGGGCTATAGCCTTGGTGGGGGGCGTGGGCGAAGTTCGTCCGCCGGACTCGGAATGGCCCGAGACTTTGCGGGCGGCCTCCGTGAGCCAAAAATAGGCCACGGGCTCAGCCGCGCCCAAAAATTAGTGCCCGAAGGTCGGGGTGCCAAAACCCCCCAGCGGAAAAATGGCCAAAAATCGGGTGGGCTATAGCCTTGGTGGGGGGCGTGGGCGAAGTTCGTCCGCCGGGCTCTGAATGGCCCGAGACTTTGCGGGCGGTCTCCGTGTGCCAAAAATAGGCTACGGCCACAGCCGCGTTCAAAAATTAGCGCCCGAAGGTTGGGGTGCCAAAACCCCCCAAATGGCCAAAAAACGGGTGGGCTATAGCCTTGGTGGGGGGCGCGGGTGAAGTTCGTCCGCCGGAATCGGAAAGGCCCGAGACTTTACGGGCAGCCTCCGTGTGCCAAAAATAGGTCACGGGCACAGCCGCGCCCAAAAATTAGGGCCCGAAGGTCGGGGTGCCAAAACCCCCCAAATGGCCAATAAACGGGTGGGCTATAGCCTTGGTGGGGGGCGTGGGCAATTTCGTCCGCCGGACTCGGAATGGCCCGAGACTTTGCGGGCGGCCTCCGTGTGCCAAAAATAAGCCACGGGCATAGCCGCGCCCAAAAATTAGTGCCCGAAGGTCGGGGTGCCAAAACCCCCCAAATGGCCAAAAAACGGGTGGGCTATAGCCTTGGTGGGGGGCGTGGGCGAAGTTCGTCCGCCGGACTCGGAATGGCCCGAGACTTTGCGGGCGGCCTCCGTGAGCCAAAAATAGGCCACGGGCTCAGCCGCGACCAAAAATTAGCGCCCGAAGGTCGGGGTGCCAAAACCCCCCAACGGAAAATTGGCCAAAAATCGGGTGGGCTATAGCCTTGGTGGGGGGCGTGGGCGAAGTTCTTCCGCCGGACTAGGAATGGCACGAGATTTGCGGGCGGCCTCCGTGTGCCAAAAATAGGCCACGGGCACAACCGCGCCGAAAAATTAGCACGCGAAGGTCGGGGTGCCAAAACCCCCCAAATGGCCAAAAAACGGGTGGGCTATAGCCTTGGTGGGGGGCGTGGGCAAGTTCGTCCGCCGGACTCGGAATGGCCCGAGACTTTGGGGGTAGCCTCTGTGTGCCAAAAATAGGCCACGGGCACAGCCGCACCCAAAAATTAGTGACCGAAGGTCGGGGTGCCAAAACCCCCCAAATGGCCAAAAAACGGGTGGGCTATAGCCTTAGTGGGGGGCGCGGGCGAAGTTCGTCCGCCGGACTCGGAATGGCCCGAGACTTTGGGGGCGGCCTCTGTGTGCCAAAAATAGGCCACGGGCACAGCCGCGCCCAAAAATTAGTGACCGAAGGTCGGGGTGCCAAAACCCCCCAAATGGCCAAAAAACGGGTGGGTATAGCCTTGGTGGGGGGCGTGGGCGAAGTTCGTCCGCCGGACTCGGAATGGCCCGAGACTTTGCAGGCGGCCTCCGTGAACCAAAAATAGGCCACGGGCTCAGCCGCGACCAAAAATTAGTGCCCGAAGGTCGGGGTGCCAAAACCCCCCAGCGGAAAAATGGCCAAAAATCGGGTGGGCTATAGCCTTGGTGGGGGGCGTGGGCGAAGTTCGTCCGCTGGGCTCTGAATGGCCCGAGACTTTGGGGGCGGCCTCTGTGTGCCAAAAATAGGCCATGGGCACAGCCGCGCCCAAAAATTAGTGACCGAAGGTCGGGGTGCCAAAACCCCCCAAATGGCCAAAAAACGGGTGGGCTATAGCCTTGGTGGGGGGCGTGGGCGAAGTTCGTCCGCCGGACTCGGAATGGCCCGAGACTTTACGGGCGGCCTCCGTGAGCCAAAAATAGGCCACGGGCTCAGCCGCGCCCAAAAATTAGTGCCCGAAGGTCGGGGTGCCAAAACCCCCCAGCGGAAAAATGGCCAAAAATCGGGTGGGCTATAGCCTTGGTGGGGGGCGTGGGCGAAGTTCGTCCGCCGGGCTCTGAATGGCCCGAGACTTTGCGGGCGGTCTCCGTGTGCCAAAAATAGGCCACGGCCACAGCCGCGTTCAAAAATTAGCGCCCGAAGGTTGGGGTGCCAAAACCCCCCAAATGGCCAAAAAACGGATGGGCTATAGCCTTGGTGGGGGGCGCGGGTGAAGTTCGTCCGCCGGAATCGGAAAGGCCCGAGACTTTACGGGCAGCCTCCGTGTGCCAAAAATAGGTCACGGGCACATCCGCGCCCAAAAATTAGGGCCCGAAGGTCGGGGTGCCAAAACCCCCCAAATGGCCAATAAACGGGTGGGCTATAGCCTTGGTGGGGGGCGTGGGCAATTTCGTCCGCCGGACTCGGAATGGCCCGAGACTTTGCGGGCGGCCTCCGTGTGCCAAAAATAAGCCACGGGCATAGCCGCGCCCAAAAATTAGTGCCCGAAGGTCGGGGTGCCAAAACCCCCCAAATGGCCAAAAAACGGGTGGGCTATAGCCTTGGTGGGGGGCGTGGGCGAAGTTCGTCCGCCGGGCTCTGAATGGCCCGAGACTTTGCGGGCGGTCTCCGTGTGCCAAAAATAGGCCACGGCCACAGCCGCGTTCAAAAATTAGCGCCCGAAGGTTGGGGTGCCAAAACCCCCCAAATGGCCAAAAAACGGATGGGCTATAGCCTTGGTGGGGGGCGCGGGTGAAGTTCGTCCGCCGGAATCGGAAAGGCCCGAGACTTTACGGGCAGCCTCCGTGTGCCAAAAATAGGTCACGGGCACATCCGCGCCCAAAAATTAGGGCCCGAAGGTCGGGGTGCCAAAACCCCCCAAATGGCCAATAAACGGGTGGGCTATAGCCTTGGCGGGCACTCGGAATGGCCCGAGACTTTGCGGGCGGCCTCCGTGTGCCAAAAATAAGCCACGGGCATAGCCGCGCCCAAAAATTAGTGCCCGAAGGTCGGGGTGCCAAAACCCCCCAAATGGCCAAAAAACGGGTGGGCTATAGCCTTGGTGGGGGGCGTGGGCGAAGTTCGTCCGCCGGACTCGGAATGGCCCGAGACTTTGCGGGCGGCCTCCCTGAGCCAAAAATAGGCCACGGGCTCAGCCGCGCCCAAAAATTAGCGCCCGAAGGTCGGGGTGCCAAAACCCCCCAACGGAAAATTGGCCAAAAATCGGGTGGGCTATAGCCTTGGTGGGGGGCGTGGGCGAAGTTCTTCCGCCGGACTAGGAATGGCACGAGATTTCCGGGCGGCCTCCGTGTGCCAAAAATAGGCCACGGGCACAACCGCGCCGAAAAATTAGCACGCGAAGGTCGGGGTGCCAAAACCCCCCAAATTGCCAAAAAACGGGTGGGCTATAGCCTTGGTGGGGGGCGTGGGCAAGTTCGTCCGCCGGACTCGGAATGGCCCGAGACTTTGGGGGCGGCCTCTGTGTGCCAAAAATAGGCCACGGGCACAGCCGCGCCCAAAAATTAGTGACCGAAGGTCGGGGTGCCAAAACCCCCCAAATGGCCAAAAAACGGGTGGGCTATAGCCTTAGTGGGGGGCGCGGGCGAAGTTCGTCCGCCGGACTCGGAATGGCCCGAGACTTTGGGGGCGGCCTCTGTGTGTCAAAAATAGGCCACGGGCACAGCCGCGCCCAAAAATTAGTGACCGAAGGTCGGGGTGCCAAAACCCCCCAAATGGCCAAAAAACGGGTGGGCTATAGCCTTGGTGGGGGGCGTGGGCGAAGTTCGTCCGCCGGACTCGGAATGGCCCGAGACTTTGCGGGCGGCCTCCGTGAACCAAAAATAGGCCACGGGCTCAGCCGCGACCAAAAATTAGTGCCCGAAGGTCGGGGTGCCAAAACCCCCCAGCGGAAAAATGGCCAAAAATCGGGTGGGCTATAGCCTTGGTGGGGGGCGTGGGCGAAGTTCGTCCACTGGGCTCTGAATGGTCCGAGACTTTGCGGACGGTCTCCGTGTGCCAAAAATAGGCCACGGGCACAGCCGCGTTCAAAAATTAGCGCCCGAAGGTTGGGGTGCCAAAACCCCCCAAATGGCCAAAAAACGGGTGGGCTATAGCCTTGATGGGGGGCGCGGGTGAAGTTCGTCCGCCGGAATCGGAAAGGCCCGAGACTTTACGGGCAGCCTCCGTGTGCCAAAAATAGGCCACGGGCACAGCCACGCCCAAAAATTAGCGCCCGAAGGTCGGGGTGCCAAAACCCCCCAAATGGCCAATAAACGGGTGGGCTATAGCCTTGGTGGGGGGCGTGGGCAATTTCGTCCGCCGGACTCGGAATGGCCCGAGACTTTGTGGGCGGCCTCCGTGATCCAAAAATAAACCACGGGCATAGCCGCGCCCAAAAATTAGTGCCCGAAGGTCGGGGTGCCAAAACCCCCCAAATGGCCAAAAAACGGGTGGGCTATTGCCTTGGTGGGGGGCGTGGGCGAAGTTCGTCCGCCGGACTCGGAATGGCCCGAGACTTTGCAGGCGGCCTCCGTGAGCCAAAAATAGGCCATGGGCTCAGCCGCGCCCAAAAATTAGCGCCCGAAGGTCGGGGTGCCAAACATCGGGTGGGCTATAGCCTTGGTGGGGGGCGTGGGCGAAGTTCTTCCGCCGGACTAGGAATGGCACGAGACTTTGTGGGCGGCCTCCGTGTGCCAAAAATAGGCCACGGGCACAACCGCGCCGAAAAATTAGCACGCGAAGGTCGGGGTGCCAAAACCCCCCAAATGGCCAAAAAACGGGTGGGCTATAGCCTTGGGGGGCGTGGCCGGACTCGGAATGGCCCGAGACTTTGCGGGCGGCCTCCGTGGTGCTAAAATAAGCCACGGGCATAGCCGCGCCCAAAAATTAGTGCCCGAAGGTCGGGGTGCCAAAACCCCCCAAATGGCCAAAAAACGGGTGGGCTATAGCCTTGGTGGGGGGCGTGGGCGAAGTTCGTCCGCCAGACTCAGAATGGCCCGAGACTTTGCGGGCGGCCTCCGTGAGCCAAAATTAGGCCACGGGCTCAGCCGCACCCAAAAATTAGCCCCCGAAGGTCGGGGTGCCAAAACCCCCCAACGGAAAAATGGCCAAAAATCGGGTGGGCTATAGCCTTGGTGGGGGGCGTGGGCGAAGTTCTTCCGCCGGACTAGGAATGGCACGAGACTTTGCGGGCGGCCTCCGTGTGCCAAAAATAGGCCACGGGCGCAACCGCGCTGAAAAATTAGCACGCGAAGGTTGGGGTGCCAAAACCCCCCAGCGGAAAAATGGCCAAAAAACGGGTGGGCTATAGCCTTGGTGGGGGGCGTGCGCAAAGTTCGTCCGCCGGACTCGGAATGGCCCGAGACATTGCGGGCGGCCTCCGTGTGCAAAAAATAGGCCACGGGCATAGCCGCGCCCAAAAATTAGCGAATGAAGGTCGGGGTGCCAAAACCCCTCAAATGGCCAAAAAAGGGGTGGGCTATAGCCGTGGTGGGGGGCGTGGGCGAAGTTCGTCCGCCGGACTAGGAATGGCACGAGACTTTGTGGGCGGCCTCCGTGTGCCAAAAATAGGCCACGGGCACAACCGCGCCGAAAAATTAGCACGCGAAGGTCGGGGTGCCAAAACCCCCCAAATGGCCAAAAAACGGGTGGGCTATAGCCTTGGTGGGGCGGGCAATTTCGTCCTGACTCGGAATGGCCCGAGACTTTGCGAGCGCCTCCGTGTACCAAAAATAGGCCACGGCACAGCTGCAGGAAAATTGGCGCCCGAACGTCAGGGTGCCAAAACCCCCAAATGGCCAATAAACAGGTGCGCTATAGCCTTGGTGGGTGGCGTGGGTGAAGTTCGTCCGCCGCACTCGGAAAGGCCCGAGACTTTGCGGGCGGCCTTTGTGTGCCAAAAATAGGCCACGGGTACAGCCGCGTCCAAAAATTAGCGCCCGAAGGTCGGGGTGCCAAAACCCACCAGCGGAAAAATGGCCAAATATCGGGTGGGCTATAGCCTTGGTGGGGTGCGTGGGCGAAGTTCGTCCGCCGGACTCGGAATGGCCCGAGACTTGGCGGGTGGCCTCCATGTCCCAAAAATAGGCCACGGGCACAGCCGCGCCCAAAAATTAGTTCCCGAAGGTCGGGGTGCCAAAACCCCCCAGCGGAAAAAAGGCCAAAAATCGGGTGGGCTATAGACTTGGTGGGGGGCGTGGGCGAAGTTCGTCCGCCGGACGCCGAATGGCCCGAGACTTTGCGGGCGGTCTCCGTGTGCCAAAAATAGGCCACGGGCACAGCCGCGCCCAAAAATTAGCGCCCGAAGGTCTGGGTGCCGAAACCCCCCAATTGGCCAAAAAACGGGTGGGCTATAGCCTTGGTGGGGGGCGCGGGTGAAGTTCGTCTGCCGGACTCGGAATGGCCCGAGACTTTGGGGGTGGCCTCTGTGTGCCAAAAATAGGCCACGGGCACAACCGCGCCGAAAAATTAGCACGCGAAGGTCGGGGTGCCAAAACCCCCCAAATGGCCAAAAAACGGATGGGCTATAGCCTTGGTGGGGGGCGTGGGCGAAGTTCGTCCGCCGGACTCGGAATGGCCCGAGACTTTGGGGGCGGCCTCTGTGTGCCAAAAATAGGCCACCGGCATAGCCGCGACCAAAAATTAGCGCCCGAAGGTCGGGGTACGAAAACCCCCCAGCGGAAAAATGGCCAAAAACGGGTGGGCCATAGCCTTGGTGGGGGACGCAGGCGAAGTTCGTCCGCCGGACTCGGAATGGCCCGAGACTTTGGGGGTGACCTCTGTGTGCCAAAAATAGGCCACGGGCATAGCCGCGCCCAAAAATTAGCGCCCGAAGGTCGGGGTGCCAAAACCCCCAGCGGAAAAATGGCCAAAAATCGGGTGGGCTATGGCCTTGGTGGGGGGCGTGGGCGAAGTTCGTCCGACGCAAGAGGACTGCCCACAGACTTTTGGGGCGGCCGCTGTGTGCCAAAAATAGGCCAAAGGCATAGCCGCGACCAAAAATTAGTGCCCGAAGGTCGGGGTGCAAAAACCCCCCAGCGGAAAAATGGCCAAAAACGGGTGGGCCATAGCCTTGGTGGGGGGCGCGGGCGAAGTTCGTCCGCCGGACTCGGAATGGCCCGAGACTTTGGGGGCGGCCTCTGTGTGCCAAAAATAGGCCACGGGCACAGCCGCGCCCAAAAATTAGCGCCCGAAGTTCTGGGTGCCGAAACCCCCCAAATGGCCAAAAAACGGGTGGGCTATAGCCTCGGTGGGGCGCGTGGGCGAAGTTCGTCCGCCGGACTCGGAATGGCCCGAGACTTGGCGGGTGGCCTCCATGTCCCAAAAATAGGCCACGGGCACAGCCGCGCCCAAAAATTAGTACCCGAAGGTCGGGGTGCCAAAACCCCCCAGCGGAAAAATGGCCAAAAATCGGGTGGGCTATAGCCTTGGTGGGGGGCGTGGGCGAAGTTCGTCCGCCGGACGCCGAATGGCCCGAGACTTTGCGGGCGGTCTCCATGTGCCAAAAATAGGCCACGGGCACAGCCGCGCCCAAAAATTAGCGCCCGAAGGTCTGGGTGCCGAAACCCCCCAAATGGCCAAAAAACGGGTGGGCTATAGCCTTGGTGGGGGGCGCGGGTGAAGTTCGTCTGCCGGACTCGGAATGGCCCGAGACTTTGGGGGTGGCCTCTGTGTGCCAAAAATAGGCCATGGGCATAGCCGCGCCCAAAAATTAGCGCCCGAAGGTCGGGGTGCCAAAACCCCCAGCGGAAAAATGGCCAAAAATCGGGTGGGCTATGGCCTTGGTGGGGGGCGTGGGCGAAGTTCGTCCGCCGGACTCGGAATGGCCCGAGACATTTGGGGCGGCCGCTGTGTGCCAAAAATAGGCCACAGGCATAGCCGCGATCAAAAATTAGTGCCCGAAGGTCGGGGTGCAAAAACCCCCCAGCGGAAAAATGGCCAAAAACGGGTGGGCCATAGCCTTGGTGGGGGGCGCGGGCGAAGTTCGTCCGCCGGACTCGGAATGGCCCGAGACTTTGGGGGCGGCCTCTGTGTGCCAAAAATAGGCCACGGGCACAGCCGCGCCCAAAAATTAGCGCCCGAAGGTCTGGGTGCCGAAACCCCCCAAATGGCCAAAAAACGGGTGGGCTATAGCCTTGGTGGGGCGCGTGGGCGAAGTTCGTCCGCCGGACTCGGAATGGCCCGAGACTTGGCGGGTGGCCTCCATGTCCCAAAAATAGGCCACGGGCACAGCCGCGCCCAAAAATTAGTACCCGAAGGTCGGGGTGCCAAAACCCCCCAGCGGAAAAATGGCCAAAAATCGGGTGGGCTATAGCCTTGGTGGGGGGCGTGGGCGAAGTTCGTCCGCCGGACGCCGAATGGCCCGAGACTTTGCGGGCGGTCTCCGTGTGCCAAAAATAGGCCACGGGCACAGCCGCGCCCAAAAATTAGCGCCCGAAGGTCGGGGTGCCAAAACCCCCCAAATGGCCAAAAAACGGGTGGGCTATAGCCTTGGTGGGGGGCGCGGGTGAAGTTCGTCTGCCGGACTCGGAATGGCCCGAGACTTTGGGGGTGGCCTCTGTGTGCCAAAAATAGGCCACGGGCATAGCCGTGCCCAAAAATTAGTGCCCGAAGGTCGGGGTGCCAAAACCCCCAGCGGAAAAATGGCCAAAAATCGGGTGGGCTATAGCCTTGGTGGGGGGCGTGGGCGAAGTTCGTCCGCCGGACTCGGAATGGCCCGAGACTTTGGGGGCGGCCTCTGTGTGCTGCAAAATAGGCCACCGCATAGCCGCGACCAAAAATTAGCGCCCGAAGGTCGGGGTACGAAAACCCCCCAGCGGAAAAATGGCCAAAAACGGGTGGGCCATAGCCTAGGTGGGGGACGCAGGCGAAGTTCGTTCGCCGGACTCGGAATGGCCCGAGACTTTGGGGGTGACCTATGTGTGCCAAAAATAGGCCACGGGCATAGCCGCGCCCAAAAATTAGCGCCCGAAGGTCGGGGTGCCAAAACCCCCAGCGGAAAAATGGCCAAAAATCGGGTGGGCTATGGCCTTGGTGGGGGGCGTGGGCGAAGTTCGTCCGCCGGACTCGGAATGGCCCGAGACTTTGGGGGCGGCCTCTGTGTGCCAAAAATAGGCCACAGGCATAGCCGCAATTAAAATTAGTGCCCGAAGGTCGGGGTGCAAAAACCCCCCAGCGGAAAAATGGCCAAAAACGGGTGGGCCATAGCCTTGGTGGGGGGCGCGGGCGAAGTTCGTCCGCCGGACTCGGAATGGCCCGAGACTTTGGGGGCGGCCTCTGTGTGCCAAAAATAGGCCACGGGCATAGCCGCGCCCAAAAATTAGCGCCCGAAGGTCGGGGTGCCAAAACCCCCAGTGGAAAAATGGCCAAAAATCGGGTGGGCTATAGCCTTGGTGGGGGGCGTGGGCGAAGTTCGTCCGCAGGACTCGGAATGGCCCGAGACTTTGGGGGCGGCCTCCGTGTGCCAAAAATAGACCACGGGCAAAGCCGTGCCCAAAAATTAGCGCCCGAAGGTCGGGGTGCCAAAACCCACCAGCGGAAAAATGGCCAAAAATCGGGTGGGCTATAGCCTTGGTGGGGGGCGTGGGCGAAGTTCATCCGCCGGACTCCGAATGGCCCGAGACTTTGCGAGTGGCCTCGGTGTGCCAAAAATAAGCCACGGGCACAGCCGCGCCCAAAAATTAGTGCCCGAAGGTCGGGGTGCCAAAACCCCCCAAATGGCCAAAAAACGGGTGGGCTATAGCCTTGGTGGGGGGCGTGGGCGAAGTTCGTCCGCCGGACTCGGAATGGCCCAAGACTTTGCGGGCGGCCTCCGTGTACCAAAAATAGGCCACGGGAACAGCCGCGCCCAAAAATTAGCACCCGAAGGTCGGGGTGCCAAAACCCCCCAGCGGAAAAATGGCCAAAAATCGGTTGGGCTATAGCCTTGGTGGGGGGCGTGGGCGAAGTTCGTCCGTCGGACTCGGAATGGCCCGAGACTTTGCGGGCGGCCTCCGTGTACCAAAATTAGGCCACAGGCACAGCCGCGCCCAAAAATTAGCACCCGAAGTTCGGGGTGCCAAAACCCCCCAAATGGCCAAAAAACGGGTGGGCTATAGCCTTGGTGGGGGGCGTGGGCGAAGTTCGTCCGCCGCAATCGGAATGGCCCGAGACTTTGTGGACGGCCTCCGTGTGCCAAAAATAGGCCACGGGCACAGCCGCGCCCAAAAATTAGCGCCCGAAGGTCGGGGTGCCAAAACCCCCCAAATGGCCAAAAATCGGGTGGGCTATAGCCTTGGTGGGGCGCGTGGGCGACGTTCGTCCGCCGGACTCGGAATGGCCCGAGACTTTGCGAGCGGCCTCCGTGTACCAAAAATAGGCCACGGGCACAGCCGCGCCCAAAAATTAGCGCCCGAACGTCAGGGTGCCAAAACCCCCCAAATGGCCAATAAACAGGTGCGCTATAGCCTTGGTGGGTGGCGTGGCTGAAGTTCGTCCGCCGCACTCAGAATGGCCCGAGACTTTGCGGGCGGCCTCCGTGCGCCAAAAATAGGCCACGGGCGCAGCCGCGCCCAAAAATTAGCGCCCGAAGTTCGGGGTGCCAAAACTCACCAGCGGAAAATGGGCCAAAAATCGGGTGGGCTATTGCCTTGGTGGGGCGCGTGGGCGAAGTTCGTCCGCCGGACTTGGAATGTCACGAGACTTGGCGGGTGGCCTCCATGTCCCAAAAATAGGCAACGGGCACAGCCGCGCCCAAAAATTAGTGCCCGAAGTTCGGGGTGCCAAAACCCCCCAAATGGCCAAAAAACGGGTGGGCTATAGCCTTGGTGGGGGGCGTCTGCGAAGTTCGTCCGCCGGACTCGGAATGGCCCGAGAATTTGCGGGCGGCCTCCGTATGCCAAAAATAAGCCACGGGCACAGCCGCGTCCAAAAATTAGCACCCGAAGGTTGGGGTGCCAAAACCCCCCAGCGGAAAAATGGCCAAAAAACGGGTGGGCTATAGCCTTGGTGGGGGGCGTGGGCAATGTTCATCCGCCGGACTCGGAATGGCCCGAGACTTTGCGGGCAGCCTCCGTATGCCAAAAATAGGCCACGGGCACAGCCGCGCCCAAAAATTAGCGCCCGAAGGTCGGGGTGCCAAAACCCCACAAATGGCCAAAAATCAGGTGGGCTATAGCCTTGGTGGGGGGCGTGGGCGAAGTTCGTCCGCCGGACTCGGAATGGCCCGAGACTATGCGGGCGGCCTCCGTGTACCAAAAATAGGCCACGGGCACAGCCGCGCCCAAAAATTAGCGCCCGAAGGTCGGGGTGCCAAAACCCCCCAAATGGCCAAAAATCTGGGCTATAGCCTTGGTGGGGGCGGTTCGTCCGCCGGACTCGGAATGGCCCGACATTTGCGGCGGCTAAAAATAGGCCACGGGCAAAGCCGCGCCCAAAAATTAGTGCCCGAAGGTCGGGTGCCAAAACCCCAGCGGAAAATGGCCAAAAACGGGTGGGCTATAGCCTTGGTGGGGGCGTGGCAAAGTTCGTCCGCTGACTCGGAATGGCCCGAGACTTTGCGGGCGGCCTCCGTGTGCCAAAAATAGGCCACGGGCAAAGCCGCGCCCAAAAATTAGTGCCCGAAGGTCGGGGTGCCAAAACCCCCCAGCGGAAAAATGGCCAAAAATCGGGTGGGCTATAGCCTTGGTGGGGGGCGCGGGCGAAGTTCGTCCGGTGCACTCGGAATGGCCCGAGACTTTGGGGGTGGCTTCCGTGCGCCAAAAATACGGCACGGGCATAGCCACGCCCATAAATTAGCGCCCGAAGGTCGGGTTGCCAAAACCCCCCAGCGGAAATATGGCCAAAAATCGGGTGGGCTTTAGCCTTGGTGGGGCGTGGCGAAGTTCGTCCGCTGGCTTTGAATGGCCCGAGACTTTATGGGGCAGCCTCCGTGTGCCAAAATAGGCCACGGGCACAGCCGCGCCCAAAAATTAGCGCCGAAGGTCGGGTGCCAAAACCCCAAATGGCCAAAAATCAGGGCTATAGCCTTGGGGGGCGTGGTTCGTCCGCCGGACTCCGAATGGCCCGAGACTTTCCGGGCGGCCTCCGTGTACCAACAACAGCCCACGGGCACAGCCGCTGCCAAAACTTCCCGCCCGACGGACGGGTCGCCAAACCCCCCCAAATGGCCAAAAATCTGGTGGGCTATAGCCTTGGTGGGGGGCGTGTTCTAAGTTCGTCCGCCTGACTCGGAATGGCCCGAGACTTTGCGGGCGGCCTCCGTGGTGCCAAAATAGGCCACGGGCACAGCCGCGCCCAAAAATTAGTGCCAAGGTCGGGTGCCAAAACCCCCAGCGGAAAATGGCCAAAAACGGGTGGGCTATAGCCTTGGTGGGGCGTGGCAAAGTTCGTCCGCTGACTCGGAATTGCCCGAGACTTTGCGGGCAGCCTCCGTGTGCCAAAAATAGGCCACGGGTACAGCCGCGCCCAAAAATTAGTGCGCGAAGGTCGGGGTGCCAAAACCCCCCAGCGGAAAAATGGCCAAAAATCGGGTGGGCTATAGCCTTGGTGGGGGGCGTGGGCGAAGTTCGTCCGGTGCACTCGGAATGGCCCGAGACTTTGGGTTGGCTTCCGTGTGCCAAAAATACGGCACGGACATAGCCGCGCCCATAAATTAGCGCCCGAAGGTCGGGTTGCCAAAACCCCCCAGCGGAAATATGGCCAAAAATCGGGTGGGCTTTAGCCTTGGTGGGGGGCGTGGGCGAAGTTCGTCCGCCGGACTCGGAATGGCCCGAGACTTTGCGGGCGGCCTCCGTGTGCCAAAAATAGGCCATGGGCACAGCCGCGCCCAAAACTTAGCGCCCGAAGGTCGGGGTGCCAAAACCCCCCAAATGGCCAAAAAACGGGTGAGCAATAGCCTTGGTGGGGGGCGTGGGCGAAGTTCGTCCGCCGGACTCGGAATGGCCCGAGACTTTGCGGGCGGCCTCCGTGTGCTAAAAATCGGCCACGGCAACAGCCGCGCCCAAAAATTAGCACCCGAAGTTCGGGGTGCCAAAACCCCCCAAAAGGCCAAAAAACGGGTGGGCTATAGCCTTTGTAGGGGGTGTGGGCGAAGTTCGTCCGCCGGACTCGGAATGGCCCGAGACTTTGCGGGAGGCCTCCGTGTGCCGAAAATAGGCCACGGGCACTGCCGCGCCCAAAAATTAGCACCCGAAGGTCGGGGTGCCCAAACCCCCCAGCGGAAAAATGGGCAAAAATCGGGTGGGCTATAGCCTTGGTGGGGGGCGTGGGCGAAGTTCGTCCGCCGGACTCGGAATGGCCCGAGACTTTGCGGGCGGACTCCGTGTGCCGAAAATAGGCCACGGCCACAGCCGCGCCCACAAATTAGCTCCCGAAGGTCGGGGTGCCAAAAACCCCCAGCGGAAAAATGGCCAAAAATCGGGTGGGCTATAGCCTTGGTGGGGGGCGTGGGCGAAGTTCGTCCGCCGGACTCGGAATGGCCCGAGACTTTACGGGTGGCCTCAGTGTGCCAAAAATAGGCCACGGGCACAGCCGCGCCCAAAAATTAGCGCCCGAAGGTCGGGGTGTCAAAACCCCCCAAATGGCCAAAAAACGGGTGGGCTATAGCCTTGGTGGGGGCCGTGGGCGAAGTTCGTCCGCCGGACTAGGAATGGCACGAGACTTTGCGGGCGGCCTACGTGCGCCAAAAATAGGCCACGGGCACAGCCACGCCTAAAAATTAGCACCCAAGGTCGGGTAACAAAACTCCACAAATGGCCAAAAACGGGTGGGCTATAGCCTTGGTGGGGGCGGTTCGTCCACCGGACTCGAATTGCCCGAGACTTTGGGGTGGCCTCCGAGTGCCAAAATTAGGCAACGGGCATAGCCGCGCCCAAAAATTAGCGCCCGAAGGTCGGGGTGCCAAAACCCCCCAGCGGAAAAATGGCCAAAAATCGGGTGGGCTATAGCCTTGGTGGGGGGCGTGGGCGAAGTTCGTCCGCCGGACTCGGAATGGCCCGAGACTTTGGGGGCGGCCTCCGTGTGCCAAAAATAGGCCACGGGCACAGCCGCTCCCAAAAATTAGCACCCGAAGTTCGGGGTGCCAAAACCCCCCAAATGGCCAAAAATCGGGTGGGCAATAGCCTTGGTGGGGGGCGTGGGCGAAGTTCGTCCGCCGGACTAGGAATGGCACGAGACTTTTTGGGCGGCCTCCATGTGCCAAAAATAGGCCACGGGCACAGCCGCTCCCAAAAATTAGCGCCCGAAGGTCGGGGTGCCAATACCCCCCAAATGGCCAAAAAACGGGTGGGCTATAGTCTTGGTGGGGGGCGTGGGCGAAGTTCATCCGACGGACTCGGAATGGCCCGAGACTTTGCGGGCGGCCTCCGTGTACCAAAAATAGGCCACGGGCACAGCCGCGTCCAAAAATTTTCACCCGAAGGTCGGGGTGCCAAAACCCCCCAGCGGAAAAATGGCCAAAAAACGGGTGGGATATAGCCTTGGTGGGGGGAGTGGGCAAAGTTCGTCCGCCGGACTCGGAATGGCCCGAGACTTTGCGGGCGCCCTCCGTATGCCAAAAATAGGCCACGGGCACAGCCGGCCGAAAAATTAGCACCCGAAGGTCGGGTGCCAAAACTCCCAGCGGAAAATGGCCGAAAACGGGTGGGCTATAGCCTTGGTGGGGGCGTGGCAAAGTTCGTCCGCCGGACTCGAATGGCCCGTGACTTTGCGGGCGGCCTCCACGGCCACAGCCGCGCACAAAAATTAGCGCCCGAATGTCGGGTGCCAAAACCCCCAAATGGCCAAAAACGGGTGGGCTATAGCCTGGTGGGGGCGTAAAGTTCGTCCGACTCGGAATGGCCCGTGACTTTGCGGGCGGCCTCCGTGCCAAAATAGGGGCTACGGCCACAAAAAATTAGCGCCCGAATGTCGGGTGCCAAACCCACAAATGGCATAAAAACGGGTGGGTTATAGCCTTGGTGGGGGCGCAAAGTTCGTCCGCCGGACTCGGAATGGACCGAGACTTTGCGGACGGCCTCCGTGTGCCAAAAATAGTCCACGGGCACAGCCGCGCCCAAAAATTAGTGACCGAAGGTCGGGGTGCCAAAACCCCCCAAATGGACAAAAAACGGGAGGCTATAGCCTTGGTGGGGGCGTGGGCGAAGTTCGTCCGCCGGACTCGGAATGGCTCGAGACTTTGCGGGCGGCCTCCGTGTGCCAAAAATAGGCCACGGACACAGCCGCACCCAAAAATTAGCGCCCGAAGGTCGGGGTACCAAAACCCCCCAAATGGCCAAAAAACGGGTGGGCTATAGTCTTGGTGGGGGGCGTGGGCGAAGTTCATCCGACGGAGTCGGAATGGCCCGAGACTTTGCGGGCGGCCTCCGTGTACCAAAAATAGGCCACGGGCACAGCCGCGTCCAAAATTTGCACCCGAAGGTCGGGGTGCCAAAACCCCCCAGCGGAAAAATGGCCAAAAAACGGGTGGGCTATAGCCTTGGTGGGGAGGGGCAAAGTTCGTCCCCGGACTCGGAATGGCCCGAGACTTTGCGGGCGCTCCGTATGCCAAAAATAGGCCACGGGCACAGCCAAAAATTAGCACCCGAAGGTCGGGTGCCAAAACTCCCAGCGGAAAAATGGCCGAAAAACGGGTGGGCTATAGCCTTGGTGGGGGGCGTGGGCAAAGTTCGTCCGCCGGACTCGGAAAGGCCCGTGACTTTGCGGGCGGCCTCCGTGTGCCAAAAATAGGCCACGGCCACAGCCGCGCACAAAAATTAGCGCCCGAATGTCGGGGTGCCAAAACCCCCCAAATGGCCAAAAAACGGGTGGGCTATAGCCTTGGTGGGGGGCGTGGGCAAAGTTCGTCCGCCCGACTCGGAATGGCCCGTGACTTTGCGGGCGGCCTCCGTGTGCCAAAAATAGGCCACGGGCACAGCCGCGCACAAAAATTAGCGCCCGAAGGTCGGGGTGCCAAAACCCCCCAAATGGCCAAAAAACGGGTGGGCTATAGCCTTGGTGGGGGCGTGGGCGAAGTTCGTCCGCCGGACTCGGAATGGCCCGAGACTTTGCGGGCGGCCTCCGTGCGCCACAAATAGGCCACGGACTAGGCCGTACCCAAAAATTAGCACCCGAAGTTCGGGGTGCCAAAAGCCCCCAAATGGCCAAAAAACGGGTGGGCTATAGCCTTGGTGGGGGGCGTGGGCGAAGTTCGTCCGCCGGGCTAGGAATGGCACGAGACTTTGCGGGCGGCCTCCGTCTGCCAAAAATAGGCCACGGACACAGCCGCACCCAAAAATTAGCACCCGAAGGTCGGGGTGCCAAAACCCCCCAAATGGCCAAAAAACGTGTGGGCTATAGCCTTGGTGGGGGGCGTGGGCGAAGTTCATCCGCCGGACTCGGAATGGCCCGAGTCTTTGGGGGCAGCCTGCGTGTGGCAAAAATAGGCCACGGGCATAGCCGCGCCCAAAAATTAGCGCCCGAAGGTCGGGGTGCAAAAACCCCCCAGCGGAAAAATGGCCAAAAATCGGGTGGGCTATAGCCTTGGTGGGGGGTGTGGGCGAAGTTCATCCGCCGGACTCGGAATGGCCCGAGACTTTGCGGGCGCCCTCCGTGTGCAAAAAATAGGCCACGGGCACAGCCGCGCCCAAAAATTAGTGCCCGATGGTCGGGGTGCCAAAACCCCCCAGCGGAAAAATGGCCAAAAATCGGGTGGGCTACAACCTTGGTGGGGGGCGTGGGCGAAGTTCGTCCGCCGGACTCGGAATGGCCCGAGACTTTGCGGGCGGCCTCCGTGTGCCAAAAATAGGCCACGGGCACAGGCGCGCCCAAAAATTAGCTCCCAAAGGTCGGGGTGCCAAAACCCCCAGCGGAAAATGGCCAAAAATCGGGTGGGCTACAAGGGGGGGCGCGGCGAAGTTCATCCGCTGGACTCGGAATGGCCCGAGACTTTGGGGGCAGCCTCCGGTGTTACAAATAGGCCACGGGCATAGCCGCGCCAAAAATTAGCGCCCGAAATTCGGGGTGCCCAAACCCCCCAGCGGTAAAATGGCCAAAACTCGGGTGGGCTATAGCCTTGGTGGGGGGCGTGGGCGAAGTTTGTCCGCCGGACTCGGAATGGCCCGAGACTTTTTCGGGCAGCCTCCGTGCTAGGCCACGGGCACAGCCGCGCCCAAAAATTAGCGCCCGAAGGTCGGAGTGCCAAAACCCCCAAATGGCCAAAAACGGGTGGGGGCTGGTTGGTGGGCGGCGTACTCGGAATGGCCCGAGACTATGCGGGCGGCCTCCGTGTACCAAAATAGGCCACGGGCACAGCCGCTAAAAATTAGCGCCCGAAGGTCGGGTGCCAAAACCCCAAATGGCCAAAAATCTGGGCTATAGCCTCGGTGGGGGGCGTAAGTTCGTCCGCTCGGACTCGGAATGGCCCGAGACTTGCGGGCGGCCTCCGTGCTAGGCCACGGGCACAGCCGCCCCAAAAATTAGTACCCGTCTGGGGTGCCAAAACCCCAAATGGCCAAAAACGGGTGGGCTATAGCCTTGGTGGGGGCGTGGCGAAGTTCGTCCGCCGGACTCGGAATGGCCCGAGACTTTGGGGGCGGAGACAAAAATAGGCCACGGGCATTGCCGCGCCCAAAAATTAGTGCCTGAAGTTCGGGGTGCGAAAACCCCCCAAATGGCCAAAAAATGGGTGGGCTATAGCCTTGGTGGGGGGTGTGGGCGAAGTTCGTCCGTCGGACTCGGAATGGCCCGAGACTTTGCGGGCGGCCTCCGTGTACCAAAATTAGGCCACAGGCACAGCCCCGCCCAAAAATTAGCGCCCGAATGTCGGGGTGCCAAAACCCCCCAAATGGCCAAAAAACGGGTGGGCTATAGCCTTGGTGGGGGGCGTGGGCAAAGTTCGTCCGCCGGACTCGGAATGGCCCGTGACTTTGCGGGCGGCCTCCGTGTGCCAAAATTAGGCCACGGGCACAGCCGCGCCCAAAAATTAGTACCCGAAGTTCGGGGTGCCAAAACCCCCCAAATGGCCAAAAAACGGGTGGGCTATAGCCTTGGTGGGGGGCGTGGGCGAAGTTCGTCCGCCGGACTCGGAATGGCCCGAGACTTTGGGGGCGGCCTCCGTGTGACAAAAATAGGCCACGGGCATTGCCGCGCCCAAAAATTAGTGCCTGAAGTTCGGGGTGCGAAAACCCCCCAAATGGCCAAAAAATGGGTGGGCTATAGCCTTGGTGGGGGGTGTGGGCGAAGTTCGTCCGTCGGACTCGGAATGGCCCGAGACTTTGCGGGCGGCCTCCGTGTACCAAAATTAGGCCACAGGCACAGCCGCGCCCAAAAATTAGCGCCCGAAAGTCGGGGTGCCAAAACCCCCCAAATGGCCAAAAAACGGGTGGGCTATAGCCTTGGTGGGGGGCGTGGGCGAAGTTCGTCCGCCGCAATCGGAATGGCCCGAGACTTTGTGGACGGCCTCCGTGGTGGGCACGGGCACAGCCGCGCCTAAAATTAGCGCAAGGTCGGGGTGCCAAAACCCCCAAATGGCCAAAAATCGGGTGGGCTATAGGGACTCGGAATGGCCCGAGACTTTGCGAGCGGCCTCCGTACCAAAATAGGCCACGGCACAGCCGCGCCCAAAAACTAGCGCCCGAACGTCAGGGTGCCAATACCCCCCAAATGGCCAATAAACAGGTGCGCTATAGCCTTGGTGGGTGGCGTGGCTGAAGTTCGTCCGCCGCACTCAGAATGGCCCGAGACTTTTCGTGCTTCCTCCGTGTGCCAAAAAAAGGCCACCGGCGCAGCCGCGCCCAAAAATTAGCGCCCGGTTCGGGTGCCAAAACTCACCAGCGGAAAATGGGCCAAAAATCGGGTGGGCTATTGCCTTGGTGGGGCGCACGTTTCTGGACTGATGTCACGAGACTTGGCGGGTGGCCTCCATGTCCCAAAAATAGGCAACGGGCACAGCCGCGCTAAAAATTAGTGCCCAAGTTCGGGTGCCAAACCCCCAAATGGCCAAAAACGGTGGGCTATAGCCTTGGTGGGGGCGTCAAGTTCGTCCGACTCGAATGGCCCGAGAATTTGCGGGCGGCCTCCGTATGCCAAAATAAGCCACGGCACAGCCGCTAAAAATTAGCACCAAGGTTGGGGTGCCAAAACCCCCCAGCGGAAAAATGGCCAAAAAACGGGTGGGCTATAGCCTTGGTGGGGGGCGTGGGCAAAGTTCGTCCGCCGGACTCGGAATGGCCCGAGACTTTGCGGGCAGCCTCCGTATGCCAAAAATAGGCCACGGGCACAGCCGCGCCCAAAAATTAGCGCCCGAAGGTCGGGGTGCCAAAACCCCACAAATGGCCAAAAATCAAAGCTATAGCCTGGGGGGGGGGGCGGTTCCGTCCGGACTCGGAATGGCCCGAGACTATGCGGCGGCCTCCGTACCAAAAATAGGCCACGGGCACAGCCGCGCCCAAAAATTAGCGCCCAAGGTCGGGTGCCAAAACCCCAAATGGCCAAAAATCCGGTGGGCTATAGCCTTGGGGGGCGTGGCGAAGTTCGTCCGCCGGACTTAATGGCCCGAGACTTTGCGGGCGGCCTCCGTAAAAATAGGCCACGGGCAAAGCCGCGCCCAAAAATTAGTGCCCGAAGGTCGGGTGCCAAAACCCCAGCGGAAAATGGCCAAAAACGGGTGGGCTATAGCCTTGGTGGGGGCGTGGCAAAGTTCGTCCTGACTCGAATGGCCTGAGACTTTGCGGGCGGCCTCAAAAATAGGCCACCGGCAAAGCCGCGCCCAAAAATTAGTGCCCGAAGGTCGGGGTGCCAAAACCCCCCAGCGGAAAAATGGCCAAAAATCGGGTGGGCTATAGCCTTGGTGGGGGGCGCGGGCGAAGTTCGTCCGCAGCACTCGGAATGGCCCGAGACTTTGGGGGTGGCTTCCGTGCGCCAAAAATACGGCACGGGCATAGCCGCGCCCATAAATTAGCGCCCGAAGGTCGGGTTGCCAAAACCCCCCAGCGGAAATATGGCCAAAAATCGGGTGGGCTTTAGCCTTGGTGGGGGGCGAGGGCGAAGTTCGTCCGCCGGGCTCTGAATGGCCCGAGACTTTGCGGGCAGCCTCCGTGTGCCAAAAATAGGCCACGGGCACAGCCGCGCCCAAAAATTAGCGCACGAAGGTCGGGGTGCCAAAACCCCCCAAATGGCCAAAAATCTGGCTATAGCCTCAAAGGGGGCGTGGGCGAAGTTCGTCCGCCGGACTCCGAATGGCCCGAGACTTTGCGGGCGGCCTCCGTGTACCAAAAATAGGCCACGGGCACAGCCGCGCCCAAAAATTAGCGCCCGAAGGTCGGGGTGCCAAAACCCCCCAAATGGCCAAAAATCTGGTGGGCTATAGCCTTGGGGGGGGCGGTTCGTCCGCTCGGACTCGGAATGGCCCGAGACTTTGCGGGCGGCCTCCGTGGTGTAAAATAGGCCACGGACACAGCCGCGCCTAAAAATTAGTGCCCGAAGGTCGGGTGCCAAAACCCCCAGCGGAAAAATGGCCAAAAAACGGGTGGGCTATAGCCTTGGTGGGGGGCGTGGGCAAAGTTCGTCCGCCGGACTCGGAATTGCCCGAGACTTTGCGGGCAGCCTCCGTGTGCCAAAAATAGGCCACGGGCACAGCCGCGCCCAAAAATTAGTGCGCGAAAGTCGGGGTGCCAAAACCCCCCAGCGGAAAAATGGCCAAAAATCGGGTGGGCTATAGCCTTGGTGGGGGGCGTGGGCGAAGTTCGTCCGGTGCACTCGGAATGGCCCGAGACTTTGGGTTGGCTTCCGTGTGCCAAAAATACGGCACGGGCATAGCCGCGCCCATAAATTAGCGCCCGAAGGTCGGTTTGCCAAAACCCCCCAGCGGAAATATGGGCAAAAATCGGGTGGGCTATAGCCTTGGTGGGGGGCGTGGGCGAAGTTCGTCCGCCGGACTCGGAATGGCCCGAGACTTTGCGGGCGGTCTCCGTGTGCCAAAAATAGGCCACGGCCACAGCCGCGCCCAAAAATTAGCCCCCGAAGGTCGGGGTGCCAAAAACCCCCAGCGGAAAAATGGCCAAAAATCGGGTGGGCTATAGCCTTGGTGGGGGGCGTGGGCGAAGTTCGTCCGCCGGACTCGGAATGGCCCGAGACTTTACGGGTGGCCTCAGTGTGCCAAAAATAGGCCACGGGCACAGCCGCGCCCAAAAATTAGTGCCCGAAGGTCGGGTTGTCAAAACCCCCCAAATGGCCAAAAAACGGGTGGGCTATAGCCTTGGTGGGGTGGCGTTCGTCTCGGACTAGGAATGGCACGAGACTTTGCGGGCGGCACGTGGCGCCAAAAATAGGCCACGGGCACAGCCACGCCTAAAAATTAGCACCCGAAGGTCGGGGTAACAAAACTCCACAAATGGCCAAAAAACGGGTGGGCTATAGCCTTGGTGGGGGGCGTGGGCGAAGTTCGTCCACCGGACTCGGAATTGACCGAGACTTTGGGGGCGGCCTCCGTGGGCCAAAAATAGGCAACGGGCATAGCCGCGCCCAAAAATTAGCGCCCGAAGGTCGGGGTGCCAAAACCCCCCAGCGGACAAATGGCCAAAAATCGGGTGGGCGATAGGCTTGGTGGGGGGGCGAAGTTCATCCGCCGGACTCGGAATGGCCCGAGACTTTGCGGGCGGCCTCCATGTGCCAAAAATAGGCCACGGGCACAGCCGCTCCCAAAAATTAGCACCCGAAGTTCGGGGTGCCAAAACCCCCCAAATGGCCAAAAATCGGGTGGGCAATAGCCTTGGTGGGGGGCGTGGGCGAAGTTCGTCCGCCGGACTAGGAATGGCACGAGACTTTGCGGGCGGCCTCCATGTGCCAAAAATAGGCCACGGGCACAGCCGCTCCCAAAAATTAGCGCCCGAAGGTCGGGGTGCCAATACCCCCCAAATGGCCAAAAAACGGGTGGGCTATAGTCTTGGTGGGGGGCGTGGGCGAAGTTCATCCGACGGACTCGGAATGGCCCGAGACTTTGCGGGCGGCCTCCGTGTACCAAAAATAGGCCACGGGCACAGCCGTGTCCAAAAATTTGCACCCGAAGGTCGGGGTGCCAAAACCCCCCAGCGGAAAAATGGCCAAAAAACGGGTGGGATATAGCCTTGGTGGGGGGAGTGGGCAAAGTTCGTCCGCCGGACTCGGAATGGCCCGAGACTTTGCGGGCGCCCTCCGTATGCCAAAAATAGGCCACGGGCACAGCCGGGCCCAAAAATTAGCACCCGAAGGTCGGGGTGCCAAAACTCCCCAGCGGAAAAATGGCCGAAAAACGGGTGGGCTATAGCCTTGGTGGGGGGCGTGGGCAAAGTTCGTCCGCCGGACTCGGAATGGCCCGTGACTTTGCGGGCGGCCTCCGTGTGCCAAAAATAGTCCACGGGCACAGCCGCGCCCAAAAATTAGTGACCGAAGGTCGGGGTGCCAAAACCCCCCAAATGGACAAAAAACGGGAGGCTATAGCCTTGGTGGGGGCGTGGGCGAAGTTCGTCCGCCGGAGTCGGAATGGCTCGAGACTTTACGGGCCGCCTCCGTGTGCCAAAAATAGGCCACGGACACAGCCGCACCCAAAAATTAGCGCCCGAAGGTCGGGGTACCAAAACCCCCCAAATGGCCAAAAAACGGGTGGGCTATAGGCTTGGTGGGGGGCGTGGGCGAAGTTCATCCGACGGACTCGGAATGGCCCGAGACTTTGCGGGCGGCCTCCGTGTACCAAAAATAGGCCACGGGCACAGCCGCGTCCAAAAATTTGCACCCGAAGGTCGGGGTGCCAAAACCCCCCAAATGGCCAAAAAACGGGTGGGCTATAGCCTTGGTGGGGGGCGTGGGCAAAGTTCGTCCGCCGGACTCGGAATGGACCGAGACTTTGCGGGCGGCCTCCGTGTGCCAAAAATAGTCCACGGGCACAGCCGCGCCCAAAAATTAGTGACCGAAGGTCGGGGTGCCAAAACCCCCCAAATGGACAAAAAACGGGAGGCTATAGCCTTGGTGGGGGCGTGGGCGAAGTTCGTCCGCCGGACTCGGAATGGCTCGAGACTTTACGGGCCGCCTCCGTGTGCCAAAAATAGGCCACGGACACAGCCGCACCCAAAAATTAGCGCCCGAAGGTCGGGGTACCAAAACCCCCCAAATGGCCAAAAAACGGGTGGGCTATAGTCTTGGTGGGGGGCGTGGGCGAAGTTCATCCGACGGACTCGGAATGGCCCGAGACTTTGCGGGCGGCCTCCGTGTACCAAAAATAGGCCACGGGCACAGCCGGGCCCAAAAATTAGCACCAAGGTCGGGTGCCAAAAGCCCAAAAATGGCCAAAAAACGGGTGGGCTATAGCCTTGGTGGGGGGAGTGGGCAAAGTTCGTCCGCCGGACTCGGAATGGCCCGAGACTTTGCGGGCGCCCTCCGTATGCCAAAAATAGGCCACGGGCACAGCCGGGCCCAAAAATTAGCACCCGAAGGTCGGGGTGCCAAAACTCCCCAGCGGAAAAATGGCCGAAAAACGGGTGGGCTATAGCCTTGGTGGGGGGCGTGGGCAAAGTTCGTCCGCCGGACTCGGAAAGGCCCGTGACTTTGCGGGCGCCCGTGGTGCCAAAAATAGGCCACGGCCACAGCCGCGCACAAAAATTAGCGCCCGAATGTCGGGGTGCCAAAACCCCCCAAATGGCCAAAAAACGGGTGGGCTATAGCCTTGGTGGGGGGCGTGGGCAAAGTTCGTCCGCCGGACTCGGAATGGCCCGTGACTTTGCGGGCGGCCTCCGTGTGCCAAAAATAGGCCACGGGCACAGCCGCGCACAAAAATTAGCGCCCGAAGGTCGGGGTGCCAAAACCCCCCAAATGGCCAAAAAACGGGTGGGCTATAGCCTTGGTGGGGGCGTGGCGGTTCGTCCGCCTGGACTCGGAATGGCCCGAGACTTTGCGGGCGGCCTCCGTGCGCCAAATAGGCCACGGACAAAGCCGTAAAAATTAGCACCCGGTTCGGGTGCAAAAAGCCCCCAAATGGCCAAAAACGGTGGGCTATAGCCTTGGTGGGGTCGAAGTTCGTCCGCCGGGCTAGGAATGGCACGAGACTTTGCGGGCGGCCTCCGTCTGCCAAAAATAGGCCACGGACACAGCCGCACCCAAAAATTAGCACCCGAAGGTCGGGGTGCCAAAACCCCCCAAATGGCCAAAAAACGTGTGGGCTATAGCCTTGGTGGGGGGCGTGGGCGAAGTTCATCCGCCGGACTCGGAATGGCCCGAGTCTTTGGGGGCAGCCTGCGTGTGGCAAAAATAGGCCACGGGCACAGGCGCGCCCAAAAATTAGCTCCCAAAGGTCGGGGTGCCAAAACCCCCCAGCGGAAAAATGGCCAAAAATCGGGTGGGCTACAGCCTTGGTGGGGGGCGTCGGCGAAGTTCATCCGCCGGACTCGGAATGGCCCGAGACTTTGGGGGCAGCCTCCGTGTGCCACAAATAGGCCACGGGCATAGCCGCGCCCAAAAATTAGCGCCCGAAGTTCGGGGTGCCCAAACCCCCCAGCGGAAAAATGGCCAAAAATCGGGTGGGCTATAGCCTTGGTGGGGGGCGTGGGCGAAGTTCGTCCGCCGGACTCGGAATGGCCCGAGACTTTGGGGGCAGCCTCCGTGTGCCACAAATAGGCCACGGGCATAGCCGCGCCCAAAAATTAGCGCCCGAAGATCGGGGTGCCCAAACCCCCCAGCGGAAAAATGGCCAAAAATCGGGTGGGCTATAGCCTTGGTGGGGGGCGTGGGCGAAGTTCGTCCGCCGGACTCGGAATGGCCCGAGACTTTGCGGGTGGTCTCCGTGTGCCAAAAATAGGTCACGGGCACAGCCGCGCCCAAAAATTAGCGCCCGAAGGTCGGGGTGCCAAAACCCACCAGCGGAAAAATGGCCAAAAATCGGGTGGGCTATAGCCTTGGTGGGGGGTGTGGGCGAAGTTCGTCCGCCAGACTCGGAATGGCCCGAGACTCTGCGGGTGGCCTCCGTGTGCCAAAAATAGGCCATGGACACAGCCGCACCCAAAAATTAGTGCCCGAAGGTCGGGGTGCCAAAACCCCCCAAATGGCCAAAAAACGGGTGGGCTATAGCCTTGGTGGGGGCGTGGGCGAAGTTCGTCCGCCGGACTCGGAATGGCCCGAGACTTTGCGGGCGGCCTCCGTGCGCCACAAATAGGCCACGGACAAAGCCGTACCCAAAAATTAGCACCCGTTCGGGTGCCAAAACCCCCAAATGGCCAAAAACGGGTGGGCTATAACCTTGGGGGGGCGAATTTCTCCGCCGGACTCGGAATGGCCCGAGACTTTGCAAGCGCCTCCGTGGAAAAGGCCACGGCACGGCCGTCCCCAAAAATTACCGCCCGCAGGTTGGGGTGCGAAAACCCCCCAAATGGCCAAAAAAAGGGGGGGCTATTGCCTTGGTGGGGGGGGTGGGCGAAGTTCGTCCGCCGGACTCGGAATGGACCGAGACTTTCCCGTCGGCCTCCGTGATACAAAAATAGGCCACGGGCACAGCCGCGCCCAAAATTTAGTGACCGAAGGTCGGGGTGCCAAAACCCCCAAATGGACAAAAACGGGTGGGCTATAGCCTTGGTGGGGCGTTCGTCCGCTGACTCGGAATGGCCCGAGACTTTGCGGGCGGCCTCCGTGCCAGGCTACGGCACAGCCGCACCCAAAAATTAGCGCCGAAGGTCTGGAAAATGGCCAAAAACGGTGGCCTATAGCCTTGATGAAGTTCGACGAATGGCCCGAGACTTTGCGGGCGGCCTCCGTGGTGCCAAAAATAGGCGCAAAAATTAGTGCCCAAGGTCGGGTTCCAAAAGCCCCAAATGGCCAAAAACGGGTGGGCTATAGCCTTGGTGGGGGCGTGGTCGGTTCGTCCGCTGACTCGGAATAGCCCGAGACTTTGCGGGCAGCCGCGCCAAAAATTAGTACTTTGGGTGCCAAACCCCAAATGGCCAAAAACGGGTGGGCTAATCTCGGGGTTCCAAAAGCAAATGGCTAGCCTTGGTGGGGGCGTGTTCGTCCGCTGACTCGGAATAGCCCGAGACTTTGCGCGGCCTCCGTGTGCTGTAGGCCACGGCACAGCCGCCAAAAATTAGGGGGTGCCAAAACCCCCAAATGGCCAAAAACGGGTGGGCCCGAGACTTTACAGGCGGCCTCCGTGCAAAAAAATTTAGTGAGGTCGGGTGCCAAAACCCCCAAATGGACAAAAACGCTATAGCCTCGTCCGCTGACTCGAATGGCCCGAGACTTTGCGGGCGGCCTCCAGGCCACGGACAAAGCCGCGCCAAAAATTAGCACCCGGTTCAAAAACCCCAAATGGCCAAAAACGGTGGGCTATAACCTTGGTGGGGGCGTGGCGAAGTTCGTCCGGACTCGGAATGGCCCGAGACTTTGCGAGCGGCCCGTGGTGCCAAAAATAGGCCACGGGCACGGCCGCGCCAAAAATTAGCAAGTTCGGGTGCGAAACCCCCAAATGGCCAAAAAATGGGTGGGCTATATCCTTGGTGGGGTGGGTGGGCGAAGTTCGTCCGCCTGACTCGGAATGGACCGAGACTTTACAGGCGGCCTGCACAAGGTCGGGTGCCAAAACCCCAAATGGACAAAAACGGGTGGGCTATAGCCTTGGTGGGGCGTTTCGTCCGCTGGACTCGGAATGGCCCGAGACTTTACGGGCGTTAAAATTAGCGCCAAGGTCGGAAAACCCACCAGCGGAAAATGGCCAAAAATCGGGTGGACTATAACTCGGGAAAAAATAGGCCACGGCACGGCCGCGCCAAAAATTAGCGCCTAAACCCCCAAATGGCCAAAAATGGGTGGGCTATAGCCTTGGTGGGGTGTGGGGCGGTTCGTACTCGGAATGGACCGAGACTTTACAGGCGGCCTCCGTGCCAAAATTAGCCACGGGCACAGCCGCGCCTAAAAATTAGCGCCCGGGGGTGCCCAAACCCCCAGCGGAAAATGGCTAAAAATCGGGTGGGCTATAGCCTTGGTGGGGGCGGTTCGTCTAACTCGGAATGGCCCGAGACTTTGCGGTGGTCTCCGCCAGGTCACGGGCACAGCCGCGCCTAAAATTAGCGCCCAAGGTCGGGTGCCAAAACCCACCAGCGGAAAATGGCCAAAATCGGGTTGGCTATAGCCTTGGTGGGGGTGTGGCGAAGTTCGTCCGCCAGACTCGGAATGGCCCGAGACTCTGCGGTGGCCTCCGTGTGCCAAAATAGGCCATGGACACAGCCACCCAAAAATTAGTGCCCAAGGTCGGGTGCCAAACCCCCAAATGGCCAAAAACGGTGGGCTATAGCACTCGAATGGCCCGAGACTTACAACAGGCCACGGACAAAGCCGTATTAGCACCAAACCCCCAAATGGCCAAAAACGGTGGGCTATAACCTTGGGGGGCGTGGACAATGGCCCGAGACTTTGCAAGCGCAAGGCCACGGCACGGCCGCCCAAAAATTAGCGCCTAAAAACCCCCAAATGGCCAAAAATGGGTGGCTATAGCCTTGGTGGGGGTAAGTTCCCGGACTCGGAATGGACCGAGACTTTACAGGCGGCCTCCGTACTAAAATAGGCCACGGCACAGCCGCGCCCAAAATTTAGTGATCAAGGTCGGGTGCCAAAACCCCAAATGGACAAAAACGGTGGGCTATAGCCTTGTGGGGCGTGGTTCGTCCGCTGGACTCGAATGGCCCGAGACTTTGCGGGCGGCCTCCGTGGTGCTAGGCTACGGGCACAGCCGCACCCAAAAATTAGCGCCAAGGTCGGCGTGCCCAAACCCCCAGTGGAAAATGGCCAAAAACGGGTGGCCTATAGCCTTGGTGGGGGCGTGGATGAAGTTCGACGCCGGACTCGAATGGCCCGAGACTTTGCGGGCGGCCTCCGAAAAATAGGCCACGGCATAGCCGCCTAAAAATTAGTGCCCAAGGTCGGGTTCCAAAAGCCCCCAAATGGCCAAAAACGGTGGGCTATAGCCTTGGTGGGGCGTGGTCTCGTCCGCCGGACTCGGAATAGCCCGAGACTTTGCGGGCGGCCTCCGTGGTGCCAAAATTAGGCCACGGGCACAGCCGCGCCCAAAAATTAGTACCAAGTTTGGGGTGCCAAACCCCAAATGGCCAAAAACGGGTGGGCTATAACCTTGTGGGGCGTGGCGAAGTTCACTCGGAATGGCGCGAGACTTTGCGGGCGGCCTCCGTGTGCCAAAATAGGCCAGGCATAGCCGCGCCTAAAATTAGTGCCCGAAGGTCGGGGTTCCAAAAGGCCCCAAATGGCCAAAAACGGGTGGGCTATAGCCTTGTGGGGGCGTGGTCGTTCGTCCGCCGGACTCGGAATAGCCCGAGACTTTGCGGGCGGCCTCCGTGTGCCAAAATAGGCCACGGCACAGCCGCGCCTAAAAATTAGTACCCGTTCGGGTGCCAAAACCCCCAAATGGCCAAAAACGGGTGGGCTATAGCCTTGGTGGGGTGGGGCGAAGTTCGTCCGCCTCGACTCGGAATGGACCGAGACTTTACAGGCGGCCTCCGTGTGCCAATAGGCCACGGGCACAACCGCGCCTAAAATTTAGTGATCCGAAGGTCGGGGTGCCAAACCCCCAAATGGACAAAAACGGGTGGGCTATAGCCTTGTGGGGGCGTGGTTCGTCCGCTGACCTCGGAATGGCCCGAGACTTTGCGGGCGGCCTCCGTGGCGCTAAATAGGCCACGGACAAAGCCGCACTAAAAATTAGCACCTGAAGTTCGGGTGCCAAAACCCCCAAATGGCCAAAAACGGGTGGGCTATAACCTTGGTGGGGCGTGGCGAAGTTCGTCCGCTGGACTCGGAATGGCCCGAGACTTTGCGAGCGGCCTGGTGCCAAAATAGGCCACGGCACGGCCGCGCCAAAAATTAGCGCCCGGTTCTGGGTGCGAAACCCCAAATGGCCAAAAATGGGTGGGCTATAGCCTTGGTGGGGGTGTGGGCGAAGTTCGTCCGCCTCGGACTCGGAATGGACCGAGACTTTACAGGCGGCCTCCGTGTGCCAAAAATAGGCCACTCGCACAGCCGCGCCAAAATTTAGTGACCGAAGGTCGGGTGCCAAAACCCCCAAATGGACAAAAACGGGTGGGCTATAGCCTGGTGGGGGCGTGGGCGGTTCGTCCGCTGGACCTCGGAATGGCCCGAGACTTTACGGGCGGCCTCCGTGTACCAAAAATAGGCTACGGGCACAGCCGCGCTTAAAAATTAGCGCCCAAGGTCGGTGTGCCAAAACCCACCAGCGGAAAATGGCCAAAAATCGGGTGGACTATAGCCTTGGTGGGGGGTGTGGGCGAAGTTCGTCCGCCGGACTCGGAATGGCCCGAGACTTTGCGAGCGGCCTCCGTGGTGCCAAAATAGGCCACGGGCACGGCCGCGCCAAAAATTAGCGCCCGTTGTTCGGGGTTCCAAAACCCCCCAAATGGACTTAACATGGGTGGGCTAGAGCCTTGGTGGGGGGGGTGGGCGTAGTTCGTCCGCCGGACTCGGATTGGACCGAGACTTTACAGGCGGCCTCCGGTGCTGTGGCCACGGGCACAGCCGCGCCCAAAAATTTAGTGATCAAGGTCGGGTGCCAAAACCCCCAAATGGACAAAAACGGTGGCTATAGCCTTGGGGGCGTGGTTCGTCCGCTGGACTCGGAATGGACCGAGACTTTACGGGCGGCCTCCGTGTGCCAAAATAGGCTACGGGCACAGCCGCGCCTAAAAATTAGCGCCCAAGGTCGGGTGCCAAAACCCACCAGCGGAAAATGGCCAAAAATCGGTGGGCTATAGCTTTGGTGGGGTGTGGGCGAAGTTCGTCCGCCTGGACTCGGAATGGCCCGAGACTTTGCGGGTGGGCTGCCAAAAAATAGGCCACGGACACAGCCGCACCCAAAAATTAGCATCCGAAGGTCGGGTGCCAAAACCCCCAAATGGCCAAAAACGGGTGGGCTATAGCCTTGGTGGGGCGTGGACTCGGAATGGCCCGAGACTTTGCGGGAGGCCTCCGTGCGCCACAAATAGGCCACGGACAAAGCCGTACCCTAAAATTAGCACCCGGGGTGCCAAAACCCCAAATGGCCAAAAACGGGTGGGCTATAACCTTGGTGGGGGCGGTTCGTCCGCCGGACTCGGAATGGCCCGAGACTTTGGCGGACGGCCTCCGAACGCCACAAATAGGCCACGGACAAAGCCGCACCCAAAAATTAGCACCCGGTTCGGGTGCCAAAACCCCCAAATGGCCAAAAACGGGTGGGCTATAACCTTGGTGGGGCGTGGGGCGTTCCGCCGGACTCGAATGGCCCGAGTCGTTGCGGGCGGCCTCCGTGTGCCAAAAATAGGCCACGGGCACAGCCGCGCCCAAAACTTAGCGCCTGAAGTTCGTGGTACGACGACCCCCCAAATGGCCAAAAAATGGGGGGGCTATAGCCTTGGTGGGGGTGGGGCGAAGTTCGTCCGCTGGACTCGGAATGGACCGAGACTTTACAGGCGGCCTCCGTGTGCCAAAATAGGCCATGGCACAGCCGCAAAATTTAGTGACCGAAGGTCGGGTGCCAAAACCCCAAATGGACAAAAACGGTGGGCTATAGCCTTGGTGGGGCGTGGTTCGTCCGCTGGACTCGGAATGGCCCGAGACTTTACGGGCGGCCTCCGTGTGCCAAAATAGGCTACGGGCACAGCCGCACCCAAAAATTAGCGCCCGAAGGTCGGGGTGCCAAAACCCACCAGCTGGCAAATGTCCATATATCGGGTGGGCTAGAGCGTTGGTGGGGGCTGGGCGAAGTTCGTCCGCCGGACTCGGAATGGCCCGAGACTTTGCGTGGTGGCCTCCGTGGTGCCAAAATAGGCCACGGACACAGCCGCACCCAAAAATTAGCGCAAGGTCGGGTGCCAAAACCCCCAAATGGCCAAAAACGGTGGGCTATAGCCTTGGTGGGGCGTGGTTCGTCCGCCTGACTCGGAATGGCCCGAGACTTTGCGGATGGCCTCCGTGGCGCCACAAATAGGCCACGACAAAGCCGCACCCAAAAATTAGCACCTTCTGGGTGCCAAAACCCCAAATGGCCAAAAACGGGTGGGCTATAACCTTGGGGGGGCGTGGCGGTTCGTCCGCCGACTCGGAATGGCCCGAGACTTTGCGAGCGGCCTCCGGTGCCAAAATAGGCCACGGGCACAGCCGCGCCCAAAATTAGCGCCTGAAGTTCGGGTGCGAAACCCCAAATGGCCAAAATATGTGTGTGCTATAGCCTTGGGGGGTGTGGGCGAAGTTCACTCGGAATGGACCGAGACTTTACAGGCGGCCTCCGTGTGCCAAAAATAGGCCACGGGCACAGCCGCGCCAAAATTTAGTGACCGAAGGTCGGGTGCCAAAACCCCCAAATGGACAAAAACGGGTGGGCTATAGCCTTGGTGGGGCGTGGTTCGTCCGCTGGACTCGGAATGGCCCGAGACTTTACGGGCGGCCTCCGTACCAAAATAGGCTACGGGCACAGCCGCGCTTAAAAATTAGCGCCAAGGTCGGTGCCAAAACCCACCAGCGGAAAATGGCCAAAAATCGGGTGGACTATAGCCTTGGTGGGGTGTGGGGCGTTCGTCCGCTGACTCGGAATGGCCCGAGACTTTGCGAGCGGCCCCGGGGCACGGCCGCGCCTAAAAATTAGCGCCCGGTTCGGGTGCGAAAACCCCCAAATGGCCAAAAATGGGTGGCTATAGCCTTGGTGGGGGTGTGGGCGGTTCGTCCGCCGGACTCGGAATGGACCGAGACTTTACAGGCGGCCTCCGTGTGCCAATTGGCCACGGGCACAGCCGCGCCTAAAAATTTAGTGACCGAAGGTCGGGTGCCAAAACCCCCAAATGGACAAAAACGGGTGGGCTATAGCCTTGGGGGGCGTGTTCGTCCGCTGACTCGGAATGGACCGAGACTTTACGGGCGGCCTCCGTGTGCCAAAATAGGCTACGGGCACAGCCGCTAAAAATTAGCGCTCCGAAGGTCGGGTGCCAAAACCCACCAGCGGAAAATGGCCAAAAATCGGTGGGCTATAGCTTTGGTGGGGGTGGGGCGAAGTTCGTCCGGACTCGGAATGGCCCGAGACTTTGCGGTGGGCCCGTGTGCCAAAAATAGGCCACGGACACAGCCGCACTCCAAAAATTAGCGATCAAGGTCGGGTGCCAAAACCCCCAAATGGCCAAAAACGGTGGGCTATAGCCTTGGTGGGGCGTGGCGAAGTTCGTCCGCCGGACTCGGAATGGCCCGAGACTTGCGGGCGGCCTCCGTAGGCCACAAATAGGCCAATGGACAAAGCCGCAAAAAATTAGCACCCGGTTCGGGTGCCAAAACCCCCAAATGGCCAAAAACGGGTGGGCTATAACCTTGGTGGGGGCGTGGCGAAGTTCGTCCGCCGGACTCGGAATGGCCCGAGACTTTGCGGACGCCTCCGAACGCCACAAATAGGCCAGCTGACAAAGCCGCACTCCAAAAATTAGCACCCGGTTCGGGTGCCAAACCCCCAAATGGCCAAAAACGGGTGGGCTATAACCTTGGTGGGGGCGTGGCGAAGTTCATCCGCCGGACTCGGAATGGCCCGAGACTTTGCGAGCGGCCTCCGTGCTGCCAAAAATAGGCCACGGGCACAGCCGCCCAAAAATTAGCGCCTGAAGTTCGGGTGCGAAACCCCCAAATGGCCAAAAATGGGTGGGCTATAGCCTTGGTGGGGGTGGGGGCGAAGTTCGTCCACCGGACTCGGAATGGACCGAGACTTTACAGGCGGCCTCCGTGTGCCAAAATAGGCCATGGGCACAGCCGCGCAAAATTTAGTGACAAGGTCGGGTGCCAAAACCCCCCAAATGGACAAAAACGGTGGGCTATAGCCTTGGTGGGGGCGTGGTTCGTCCGCTGGACCTCGGAATGGCCCGAGACTTTACGGGCGGCCTCCGTGCCAAAAATAGGCTACGGGCACAGCCGCGCCCAAAAATTAGCGCCAAGGTCGGGTGCCAAAACCCACCAGCGGAAAATGGCCAAAAATCGGGTGGGCTATAGCTTTGGTGGGGCTGTGGGCGAAGTTCGTCCGCCTCGGACTCGGAATGGCCCGAGACTTTGCGGGTGGCCTCCGTGTGTGCCAAAAATAGGCCACGGACACAGCCGCACCTAAAAATTAGCGCCCAAGGTCGGGGTGCCAAAACCCCAAATGGCCAAAAACGGTGGGCTATAGCCTTGGTGGGGCGTGGCGGTTCGTCCACTGGACTCGGAATGGCCCGAGACTTTGCGGATGGCCTCCGTGGCGCCACAAATAGGCCACGGACAAAGCCGACTCCAAAAATTAGCACCCGGTTCGGGTGCCAAAACCCCCAAATGGACAAAAAACGGGTGGGCTATAACCTTGGTGGGGCGAAGTTCGGTCCGCCGGACTCGAATGGCCCGAGACTTTGCGAGCGGCCTCCGTGTGCCAAAATAGGCCACGGGCACAGCCGCGCCAAAATTAGCACCTGAAGTTCGGGGTGCGAAAACCCCCAAATGGCCAAAAAAGGGGTGGGCTATAGCCTTGGTGGGGGTGTGGCGAAGTTCTGTCCGCCGGACTCGGAATGGACCGAGACTTTACAGGCGGCCTCCGTGTGCCAAAAATAGGCCACGGGCACAGCCGCGCCCAAAATTTAGTGACCGAAGGTCGGGGTGCCAAAACCCCCCAAATGGACAAAAAACGGGTGGGCTATAGCCTTGGTGGGGGCGTGGGCGAAGTTCGTCCGCTGGACTCGGAATGGCCCGAGACTTTGCGGGCGGCCTCCGTGTGCCAAAAATAGGCTACGGGCACAGCCGCACCCAAAAATTAGCGCCCGAAGGTCGGAGTGCCCAAACCCCCCTGTGGAAAAATGGCCAAAAAACGGGTGGCCTATAACCTTGGTGGGGGGCGTGGATGAAGTTCGTCCGCCGGACTCGGAATGGCCCGAGACTTTGCGGGCGGCCTCCGTGTGTCAAAAATAGGCCACGGGCATAGCCGCGCCCAAAAATTAGTGCCCGAAGGTCGGGGTTCCAAGACCCCCCAAATGGCCAAAAAACGGGTGGGCTATAGCCTTGGTGGGGGGCGTGGGCGAAGTTCGTCCGCCGGACTCGGAATGGCCCGAGACTTTGCGGGCGGCCTCCGTGTGCCAAAATTAGGCCACGGGCACAGCCGCGCCCAAAAATTAGTACTTCAAAAGGGTGCCAAAACCCCCAAATGGCCAAAAACGGGTGGGCTATAGCCTTGGGGGGGCGTGGCGGTTCGTCCGCCGACCTCGGAATGGCCCGAGACTTTGGGGGCGGCCTGTGACAAAAAATAGGCCACGGCATTGCCGCGCCCAAAAATTAGCGCCCGAAGTTCGGGGTGCCAAAACCCCCCAAATGGCCAAAAAACGGGTGGGCTATAGCCTTGGTGGGGGGCGTGGGCGAAGTTCGTCCGCCGGACTCGGAATGGACCGAGACTTTACAGGCGGCCTCCGTGTGCCAAAAATAGGCCACGGGCATAGCCGCGCCCAAAAATTAGCACCTGAAGTTCGGGGTGCGAAAACCCCCAAATGGCCAAAAAATGGGTGGGCTATAGCCTTGGTGGGGCGAAGTTCGTCCGCTCGGACTCGGAATGGCCCGAGACTTTGCGGGTGGCCTCCGTGGCGCCATTAAATAGGCCACGGACAAAGCCGCACTCCAAAAATTAGCACCAAGTTCGGGGGCCAAAACCCCAAATGGCCAAAAACGGGTGGGCTATAACCTTGGTGGGGCGTGGCGAAGTTCGTCCACCTGGACTCGGAATGGCCCGAGACTTTACAGGCGGCTCCGTGGTGCCAAAAATAGGCCACGGGCACAGCCGCGCCCAAAATTTAGTGACCGAAGGTCGGGGGTGCCAAAACCCCCAAATGGAAAAAACGGGTGGGCTATAGCCTTGGGGGCGTGGTTCGTCCGCTGACTCGGAATGGCCCGAGACTTTGCGGGCGGCCTCCGTGGTGCCAAAATAGGCTACGGGCACAGCCGCCTAAAATTAGCGCCCAAGGTCGGGTGCCAGAACCCACCAGCGGAAAATGGCCAAAATCGGGTGGACTATAGCCTTGGTGGGGGTGTGGGCGGTTCGTCCGCTGACTCGGAATGGCCCGAGACTTTGCAGCGGCCTCCGTGTGCCAAAATAGGCCACGGGCACGGCCGCGCCCAAAAATTAGCGCCCGGTTCAAAAGCGAAAACCCCCAAATGGCCAAAAATGGGTGGGCTATATAGCCTTGGTGGGGGGTGTGGGCGAAGTTCTTCCGCCTGGACTCGGAATGGACCGAGACTTTACAGGCGGCCTCGGTGTGCCAAAATAGGCCACGGGCACAGCCACGCCCATAAATTAGTACCCGGTCTCGGGGTGCCAAAACCCCCAAATGGCCAAAAACGGTGGGCTATAGCCTGTGGGGCGTGGGCGGTTCGTCCCGCCGGACTCGAATGGCCCGAGACTTTGCGGACGGCCTCCGTGGCGCCACAAATAGGCCACGGACAAAGCCACACCCAAAAATTAGCACCCGGTTCGGGTGCCTAAACCCCCCAAATGGCCAAAAAAAGGGTGGGGTTTAAGCTTGGTGGGGGGCGTGGGCTAAGTTCGTCCGCCGGACTCGGAATGGCCCGAGACTTTGCGAGCGGCCTCCGTGTGCCAAAAATAGGCCACGGGCACAGCCGCGCCCAAAAATTAGCGACTGAAGTTCGCGAAACCCCAAATGGCCAAAAATGGGTGGGCTATAGCCTTGGTGGGGGTGGGCGAAGTTCGTCCGCCGGACTGAATGGACCGAGACTTTACAGGCGGCTTCTGTGCCAAAAATAGGCCACGGGCACAGCCGCGCCCAAAATTTAGTGATCAAGGTCGGGGTGCCAAAACCCCCAAATGGACAAAAACGGGTGGGCTATAGCCTTGGGCGTGGGCGGTTCGTCCGCTGACTCGAATGGCCCGAGACTTTGCGGGCGGCCTCCGTGTGCCAAAATAGGCTACGGGCACAGACGCACCCAAAAATTAGCGCCCAAGGTCGGCGTGCCCAAACCCCCCAGTGGAAAATGGCCAAAAAACGGGTGGCCTATAGCCTTGGTGGGGGGCGTGGATGAAGTTCGTCCGCCGGACTCGGAATGGCCCGAGACTTTGCGGGCGGCCTCCGTGTGCCAAAAATAGGCCACGGCGTAGCCGCCCCAAAATTAGTGCCCGAAGGTCGGGTTCCAAAACCCCCAAATGGCAAAAACGGGTGGGCTATAGCCTCGGTGGGGTGGCGGTTCGTCCGCCTGGACTCGAATGGCCCGAGACTTTGGGGCGGCCTCCGTGCTGCAAAATAAGGCCACGGGCACAGCCGCTAAAAATTAGCACCCGTCTCGGGTGCCAAAACCCCCAAATGGCCAAAAACGGGTGGGCTATAGCCTTGGTGGGGGCGTGGGTTCGTCCGCCGGACTCGGAATGGCCCGAGACTTTGGGGCGGCCTCCATGTGACAAAATAGGCCACGGGCATAGCCGCGCCTAAAAATTAGCGCCCAAGGTCGGCGTACAAAACCCCCAGCGGAAAAATGGCCAAAAATCGGTGGGCTATAGCCTCATGGTGGGGGTGTGGCGAAGTTCGTCCGCTGGACTCGAATGGCCCGAGACTTTGGGGGCCTCCGTGCACCAAAAATAGGCCACGGACACAGCCGCGCCCAAAAATTAGCTCCCGAAGGTCGGGGTGCCAAAACCCCCCAAATGGCCAAAAAACGGGTGGGCTATAGCCTTGGTGGGGGGCGTGGGCGAAGTTCGTCCGACGGACTCGGAATGGCCCGAGACTTTGGGGGCGGCCTCCGTGTGCCAAAAATAGGCCACGGGACAGCCGCTAAGAAAAATTAGCCCCAAGGTCGGGTGCCAAAACCCCAGCGAAAAATGGCCAAAAATCGGGTGGGCTATAGCCTTGGTGGGGGGGGTGGGCGAAGTTCGTCCGCCGGACTCGGAATGGCCCGAGACTTTGCGGGTGGCCTCCGTGTGCCAAAAATAGGCCACCGACACAGCCGCGCCCAAAAATTAGCGACCGAAGAACGGGGACCCAATACACCCCAAAACGCCAAAAAACGGGTGGGATCTAGCCTGGGTGGGGCGTGGCGGTTCTGTCCGCCAGACTCGGAATGGCCCGAGACTTTGCGGGTGGCCTCCGTGGTGCCAAAATAGGCCACCGCCACAGCCGCGCCCAAAAACTAGCGCCCGAAGATCGGGGTGCCAAAACCCCCCAACGCGCCAAACAACGGGTGGGCTAGAGCAGTGGTGGGGGGCGTGGGCGTAGTTCGTCCGCCAGACTCGGAATGGCCCGAGACTTTCCGGGCGGTCTCCGAGTGCCAAAAATAGGCCACGGGCGTAGCCGCGCCCAAAAATTAGTGCCCGAAGGTCGGGGTTCCAAAACCCCCCAAATGGCAAAAACGGTGGGCTATAGCCTTGGTGGGGGCGTGGCGAAGTTCGTCCGCTGGACTCGGAATGGCCCGAGACTTTGCGGGCGGCCTCCGTGGTGCCAAAATCAGCCACGGGCACAGCCGCGCCAAAAATTAGCACCAAGTTCAAAGGGTGCCAAACCCCCAAATGGCCAAAAAACGGGTGGGCTATAGCCTTGGTGGGGGGCGTGGGCGAAGTTCGTCCGCCGGACTCGGAATGGCCCGAGACTTTGGGGGCGGCCTCCATGTGACAAAAATAGGCCACGGGCATAGCCGCGCCCAAAAATTAGCGCCCGAAGGTCGGCGTGCCAAAACCCCCCCTGTGGAAAAATGGCAAAAAATCGGGTGGGCTATAGCCTTGGTGGGGGGCGTGGGCGAAGTTCGTCCGCCGGACTAGGAATGGCACGAGACTTTGCGGGCGGCCTCCGTGTACCAAAAATAGGCCACGGCCACAACCGCGCCCAAAAATTAGCACCCGAAGGTCGGGGTGCCAAAACCCCCCAAATGGCCAAAAAACGGGTGGGCTATAGCCTTGGTGGGGGCGTGGGCGAAGTTCGTCCGCCGGACTCGGAATGGCCCGAGACTTTGCGGACGGCCTCCGTGCGCCACAAATAGGCCACGGACAAAGCCGCACCCAAAAATTAGTACCCGAAGTTCGGGGTGCCAAAACCCCCCAAATGGCCAAAAAACGGGTGGGCTATAGCCTTGGTGGGGGCGTGGGCGAAGTTCGTCCGCCGGACTAGGAATGGCCCGAGACTTTGCGAGCGGCCTCCGTGTGCCAAAAATAGGCCACGGGCACAGCCGCGCCCAAAAATTAGCGCCCGAAGTTCAGGGTGCGAAAACCCCCCAAATGGCCAAAAAATGGGTGGGCTATAGCCTTGGTGGGGGGTGTGGGCGAAGTTCGTCCGCCGGACTCGGAATGGACCGAGACTTTACAGGCGGCCTCCGTGTGCCAAAAATAGGCCACGGGCACAGCCGCGCCCAAAATTTAGTGACCGAAGGTCGGGGTACCAAAACCCCCCAGCGGAAAAATGGCCAAAAATCGGGTGGGCTATAGCCTTGGTGGGGGGCGTGGGCGAAGTTCGTCCGCCGGACTAGGAATGGCACGAGACTTTGCGGGCGGCATCCGTCTGGCAAAAATAGGCCACGGGCACAGCCGCACCCAAAAATTAGCACCCGAAGGTCGGGGTGCCAAAACCCCCCAAATGGCCAAAAAACGGGTGGGCTATAGCCTTGGTTCGTCCACGGACTCGAATGGCCCGAGACTTTGCGGGCGGCCTCCGTGGCGCTACAAATAGGCCACGGACAAAGCCGCACTAAAAATTAGCAAGGGTGCCAAAACCCCCAAATGGCCAAAAACGGGTGGGCTATAACCTTGGTGGGGCGTGGTTCGTCCTGACTCCGAATGGCCCGAGACTTGGCGAGCGGCCTCCGTGTGCCAAAACTAGGCCACGGGCACGGCCGCGCCCAAAAATTAGCGCCCGAAGTTCGGGGTGCGAAAACCCCCCAAATGGCCTAAAAAGGGGGGGGCGATGGCCTTGGTGGGGGTGGGCGGTTTCGCCGGACTCGAATGGACCAAGACTTTACAGGCGGCCTCCGTGTGCCAAAATAGGCCACGGGCACAGCCGCGCCTAAAATTTAGTGACCGAAGGTCGGGTGCCAAAACCCCCAGCGGAAAATGGCCAAAAATCGGGTGGGCTATAGCCTTGGTGGGGGCGGGCGGTTCATCCGGACTAGGAATGGCACGAGACTTTGCGGGCGGCATCCGCCTGCCAAAAATAAAATAGGCCACGGGCACAGCCGCCCAAAAATTAGCACCAAGGTCGGGTGCCAAAACCCCCAAATGGCCAAAAACGGGTGGGCTATAGCCTTGGTGGGGGCGTGGCGGTTCGTCCGCCGGACTCGGAATGGCCCGAGACTTTGCGGGCGGCCTCCGTGCGCCACAAATAGGCCACGGACAAAGCCGTATCTAAAAATTAGCACCCGGTTCGGGTGCCAAAACCCCAAATGGCCAAAAACGGTGGGCTATAACCTTGTTGGGGCGGGCGAAGTTCGTCCGGACTAGGAATGGCCCGAGACTTTGCGAGCGGCTCCATGTGCCAAAAATAGGCTACGGGCACGGCCGCGCCCAAAAATTAGCGCCCGAAGTTCGGGTGCGAAACCCCCAAATGGCCAAAAATGGGTGGGCTATAGCCTTGGTGGGGGTGTGGGCGAAGTTCGTCCGCCTGGACTCGGAATGGACCAAGACTTTACAGGCGGCCTCCGTGTGCCAAAATAGGCCACGGGCACAGCCGCGCCTTCAAAATTTAGTGACCGAAGGTCGGGTGCCAAAACCCCCAGCGGAAAAATGGCAAAAATCGGGTGGGCTATAGCCTGGTGGGGGCGTGGGTTCGTCCGGGACTAGGAATGGCACGAGACTTTGCGGCGGCATCCGCTGCCAAAATAGGCCACGGGCACAGCCGCCTAAAAATTAGAACCCGAGGGACGGGTTGCAAAAACCCCCAAATGGCCAAAAACGTGGTGGGCTATAGCCTTGGGGGGCGAAGTTCATCCGCTCGGACTCGGAATGGCCCGAGACTTTGGGGGCAACTTCCGTGTGCCAAAAATAGGCCATGGTATAGCCGTGCTAAAAATTAGCGCCCGAAGGTCGGGTGCCAAAACCCCAGCGGAAAAATGGCCAAAAATCGGGTGGGCTATAGCCTTGGTGGGGGTGTGGGCGGTTCGTCCGCCGGACTCGGAATGGCCCGAGACTTTGCGGGTGGCCTCCGTGTGCCAAAATTGGCCACCGACACAGCCGCGCCAAAAATTAGCGCCCGAAGGTCGGGTGCCAAAACCCCAAATGGCCAAAAACGGGTGGCTATAGCCTTGGTGGGGGGCGTGGTTCGTCCGCCAGACTCGGAATGGCCCGAGACTTTGCGGGCGGTCTCCGTGGTGCCAAAATAGGTCACGGGCACAGCCGCACCCAAAAATTAGCGCCAAGGTCGGGTGCCAAAACCCCCAGCGGAAAATGGCCAAAAATCGGGTGGGCTATAGCCTTGGTGGGGGTGGGGCGGTTCGTCCTGGACTCGGAATGGCCCGAGACTTTGCGGGTGGCCTCCGTGGTAAAAATAGGCCACTTGACACAGCCGCGCCCAAAAATTAGCTCCCGAAGGTCGGGGTGCCAAAACCCCCCAAATGGCCAAAAAACGGGTGGGCTATAGCCTTGGTGGGGCGTGGCGAAGTTCGTCCGCCTGACTCGAATGGCTTCGAGACTTTGCGGGCGGCCTCCGTGGCGCCAAAAATAGGCCACGGGACAGCCGCACAAAAAATTAGCCCCAAGGTCGGGTGCCAAAACCCCCAGCGGAAAATGGCCAAAAATCGGGTGGGCTATAGCCTGGTGGGGGTGTGGGCGAAGTTCGTCCGCCAGACTCGGAATGGCCCGAGACTTTCCGGGCGGTCTCCGAGTGCCAAAATAGGTCACGGGCACAGCCGCACCAAAAATTAGCGCCAAGGTCGGGGTGCCACAACCCCACAAATGTCCAAAAAACGGGTGGGCTATAGCCTTGGTGGGGGGCGAGGGCGAAGTTCATCTGCCGGACTCGCAATGGCCCGAGACTTTGCGTGCGGCCTCCGTGTGCCAAAAATAGGCCACGGCACAGCCGCGCCTAAAATTAGCGCCCGAAGGTCGGGTGCCAAACCCCAAATGGCCAAAAAACGGGTGGGCTATAGGCTTGGTGGGGGGCGTGGGCGAAGTTCGTCCGCCAGACTCGGAATGGCCCGAGACTTTGCGGGCGGCCTCCGAGTGCCAAAATAGGTCACGGGCACAGCCGCACCCAAAAATTAGCGCCAAGGTCGGGTGCCAAAACCCCCAAATGGCCAAAAACGGGTGGGCTATAGCCTTGGTGGGGGCGAGGGCGAAGTTCGCCTGCCGGACTCGCAATGGCCCGAGACTTGCGGGCGGCCTCCGGTGCCAGGCCACGGCACAGCCGCGCCCAAAAATTAGCGCCCGACGGTCGGTGCCAAAACCCCCAAATGGCCAAAAACGGATGGGCTATAGGCTTGGTGGGGCGTGGCGGTTCGTCCGCTGACTCGAATGGCCCGAGACTTTGCGGGCGGCCTCCGTGTGCCAAAATAGGCCATGGGCAAAGCCGCCAAAAATTAGCGCCAAGGTCGGGTGCAAAACCCCAGCGGAAAATGGCCAAAAATCGGGTGGGCTTTAGCCTGTGGGGCGTGTTCGTCCGACTCGGAATGGACCGAGACTTTGCGGGCGGCCTCCGTGGTGCCAAAATAGGCCACTGCACAGCCGCGCCTAAAATTAGCGCCCGAAGGTCGGGTGCCAAACCCCAAATGGCCAAAAACGGGTGAGCAATAGCCTTGGTGGGGGCGTGGCGTCCCGCCGACTCGGACTGGCCCGAGACCTGCGGGCGGCCTCCGTGTGCTAAAAATCGGCCACGACCACAGCCGCGCCCAAAAATTAGAACCCGAAGTTCGGGGTTTAAAAACCCCCCAAAAGGCCAAAAAACGGGTGGGCTATAGCCTTTGTAGGGGGTGTGGGCGAAGTTCGTCCGCCGGACTCGGAATGGCCCGAGACTTTGCGGGCGGCCTCCGTGGTAGGCCACGGCACTGCCGCGCCTAAAAATTAGTGCCCAAGGTCGGGGTGCCAAAACCCCCAGCGGAAAATGGCCAAAAACGGGTGGGCTATAGCCTTGGTGGGGGCGTGGCAAAGTTCGTCGGCCGGACTCGGAATGGCCCGAGACTTTGCGGGCAGCCTCCGTGTGCCAAAAATAGGCCACCGGCACAGCCACGCCCAAAAATTAGTGCCCGAAGGTCGGGGTGCCAAAACCCCCCAGCGGAAAAATGGCCAAAAATCGGGTGGGCTATAGCCTTGGTGGGGGGCGCGGGCGAAGTTCGTCCGGTGCACTCGGAATGGCCCGAGACTTTGGGGGTGGCTTCCGTGTGCCAAAAATAGGCCACGGGCATAGCCGCGCCCAAAAATTAGTGCCCGAAGGTCGGGGTGCCAAAACCCCCCAGCGGAAAAATGGCCAAAAAACGGGTGGGCTATAGCCTTGGTGGGGGGCGTGGGCAAAGTTCGTCCGCCGGACTCGGAATGGCCCGAGACTTTGCGGGCAGCCTCCGTGTGCCAAAAATAGGCCACGGGCACAGCCGCGCCCAAAAATTAGCGCTCGAAGGTCGGGGTGCCAAAACCCCCCAAATGGCCAAAAATCTGGTGGGCTATAGCCTTGGGGGGCGGGTTCGTCCGGACCTGAATGGCCCGAGACTTTGCGGGCGGCCTCCGTACCAAAATAGGCCACGGGCACAGCCGCGCCCAAAAATTAGCGCCCGAAGGTCGGTGCCAAAACCCCCAAATGGCCAAAAACTGGGCTTATAGCCGTGGGCGAAGTTCGTCCGGACTCGGAATGGCCCGAGACTTTGCGGGCGGCCTCCGTGTGCCAAAAATAGGCCACGGGCACAGCTGCGCCCAAAAATTAGTGCCCGAAGGTCGGGGTGCCAAAACCCCCCAAATGGCCAAAAAACGGGTGGGCTATAGCCTTTGTGGGGGGCGTGGGCGAAGTTTGTCCGCCGGACTCGGAATGGCCCGAGACTTTGGGGGCAACTTCCGTGTGCCAAAAATAGGCCATGGGTATAGCCGTGCCCAAAAATTAGCGCCCGAAGGTCGGGGTGCCAAAACCCCCCAGCGGAAAAATGGCCAAAAAACGGGTGGGCTATAGCCTTGGGGGGGCGGTTCGTCCGCTGACTCGGAATTGCCCGAGACTTTACGGGCAGCCTCCGTGCAAAATAGGCCACGCCACAGCCGCGCACAAAAATTAGCGCCCAATGTCGGGTGCCAAAACCCCCAAATGGCCAAAAACGGGTGGGCTATAGCCTTGTGGGGGCGTGTTCATCCGCCGGACTCGGAATGGCCCGAGACTTTGGGTTGGCTAGGCTATAGCCGTGTCTAAAATTAGCTCAAGGTCGGGTGCCAAAATGGCCAAAAATAACTCGGAATGGCCTCCAAAAAATTAGCACCAAGTTCGGGTGCCAAACCCCCAAATGGCCAAAAACGGGTGGGCTATAACCTCGGTGGGGGCGTGGCAAAGTTCGTCCGCTGACTCGGAATGGCCCGAGACTTTGCGCGCCTCCGATAAAAATAGGCCACGGGCACAGCCGCCTAAAAATTAGCACCCGAAGGTCGGGTGCCAAAACTCCCCAGCGGAAAAATGGCCGAATAACGGGTGGGCTATAGCCTTGGTGGGGGCGGGCAAAGTTCGTCCGGACTCGGAAGGGCCCGTGACTTTGCGGGCGGCCTCAGTGTGCCTAAAACAGGCCTCGGGGAGTGCCGCGCACATAAATTAGCGCCCGTTTGTCGTGGTGCCAACACCCCAAAAATGGCCTAAAAACGGGTGGGCTATAGCCTTGGTGGGGGGCGCGGGCGCAGTTCGTCAGCAGGACTCGGACTGGCCCGTGACTTTAGGGGCGGCCGCCGTGTGCTAAAATAGGCCACGGCCACAGCCAAGACAAAAATTAGCGCCCGAATGTCGGGTGCCAAAACCCCCAAATGGCCAAAAACGGGTGGGCTATAGCCTTGGTGGGGGCGTGGCAAAGTTCGTCCGCCTGACTCGGAATGGCCCGTGACTTTGCGGGCGGCCTCCGTGCTAAAATAGGCCACGGCCACAGCCACAAGACAAAAATTAGCACCAATGTCGGGGTGCCAAAACCCCCAAATGGCCAAAAACGGGTGGGCTATAGCCTTGTGGGGGCGCAAAGTTCGTCCGCCTGACTCGGAATGGACGGAGACTTTGCGTGCGGCTTCCGTGTGCCACAAATAGTCCACTGGCACATCCGCGCCATAAATTAGTACCAGTTCGGGTGCCAAAACCCCCCAATGGCCAAAAACGGGTGGGCTATAGCCTTGGTGGGGGGCGAAGTTTGTCCGCTGGACTTGAATGGCCCGAGACTTTGCGGGTGGCCTCCGTGGTGCCAAAATAGGCCACGGGCACATCCGCGCCATAAATTAGTACCGGGTGCCAAAACCCCCAAATGGCCAAAAACGGGTGGGCTATAGCCTTTGTGGGGGCGTGGCGAAGTTTGTCCGCGGGACTTGAATGGCCCGAGACTTTGCGGGTGGCCTCCGTGCCAAAATAGGCCACGGGCACATCCGCGCCCATAAATTAGTACCCGGGTGCCAAAACCCCCAAATGGCCAAAAAAACGGGTGGGCAATAGCCTTTGTGGGGGGGCGAAGTTTGTCCACCGGACTCGAATGGCCCGAGACTTTGCGGGCGGCCTCGTGTGCCAAAATAGGCCACGGGCACATCCGCGCCCATAAATTAGTACCCGGTTCGGGTGCCAAAACCCCCAAATGGCCAAAAACGGGTGGGCTATAGCCTTGGTGGGGGCGTGGCGGTTCGTCCGCCAGACTCGGAATGGCCCGAGACTTTGCGGCGGCCTCCGTGGTGCTAAAAATAAGCCACGGACACAACCGCTAAAAATTAGCACCCGGGTGCCAAAACCCCCAAATGGCCAAAAACGGTGGGCTATAGCCTTTGTGGGGGCGAAGTTTGTCCGCTGGACTGGAATGGCCCGAGACTTTATGCGTGGCCTCCGTGGTGCCAAAATAGGCCACGGGCACAGCCTTGCCCAAAATTAGCGCCCGAAGGTTGGGGTTCCAAACCCCTGAAAAATGGCCAAATATCGGGTGGACTAGAGCCTTGGTGGGGGGCGCGGGCGAAGTTCGTCCGCCGCACTCGGAATGGCCCGAGACTTTGCGGGTGGCCTCCATATGCCAAAAATAGGCCACGGCACAGCCACCAAAATTTTGCGCCCGAAAGTCGGGGTGCCAAAACCCCCAAATGGCCAAAAACCTGGGCTATAGCCTGGTGGGGGCGGGCGAAGTTCATCCGCCGGACTCGGAATGGCCCGAGACTTTGCGGGCGGCCCATGTGCCAAAATAGGCCACGGGCACTGCCGCGCCAAAAATAGCACCCGGTTCGAGTGCCAAAACCCCCAAATGGCCAAAAACGGGTGGGCCATAGCCTTGGTGGGGGCGTGGCGAAGTTCGTCCGCCGGACTCGGAATGGCCCGAGACTTTGCGGGCGGCCTCCGTGTGCCAAAAAAGGCCACGGGCACAGCCCCCCCCAAAAAATTACACCCCAAGGTCCGGGTGCCAAAACCCCCCAAATTGGCCAAAAAGCGGTTGGCTATAGCCTTGGTGGGGGGCGTGGGCGAAGTTCGTCCGACGTACTAGGAAATGCCCGAGACTTTGCGGGCGGTCTCCGTGTGCCAAAAATAGGCCACGGGCACAGCCGCGCCCAAAAATTTGCGCCCGAAGGTTCGGGTTCCAAAACCCCACAGCGGAAAAATGGCCAAAAATCGGGTGGACTATAGCCTTGGTGGGGGGCGTGGGCGAAGTTCGTCCGACGGACTCGGAATGGCCCGAGACTTTGCGGGTGGCCTCCATATGCCAAAAAAATAGGCCACGGGCACAGCCGTGACCAAAATTTTGTGCCCGAAAGTCGGGGTGCCAAAACCCCCCAAATGGCCAAAAAACGGGTGGGCTATAGCCTTGGTGGGGGGCGTGGGCGAACTTTGTCCGCGGACTTGAATGGCCCGAGCCTTTGCTGGTGGCCTCCGTGTGCCAAAAATAGGCCACGGGCACAGCCGCGCCAAAAATTAGCACCAAGGTCGGGTGCCAAAACCCCCAAATGGCCAAAAACGGGTGGGCTATAGCCTTGGTGGGGGGCGCGGTTCGCCTGCCGGACTCGAATAGCCCGAGACTTTGCGGGCGTCCTCCGTGGTGCCAAAAATAGGCCACGGGCACAGCCGCGACCAAAAATTAGCACCCGAAGTTCGGGTGCCAAAACCCCCCAAATGGCCAAAAAACGGGTGGGCAACAGACTTTGTGGGGGGCGTGGGCGAAGTTTGTCCGCCGGACTCGGAATGGCCCGAGACTTTGCGGGCGGACTCCGGGGGCGAAAAATAGTCAAAGTCCACACCCGCGCCGAAAAATTAGCACCCGAAGTTCGGGTGCCCAAACCCACCAAATGGCCAAAGAAGGGGTGGGCAATAGCCTTGGTGGGGGCGTTGGTTCGTCCGACTCGGAATGGCCCGAGACTTTGCGGGCGGCCTCGTGGTGCAAAAATAGGCCGCTGGCACAGCCGCGCCCAAAAATTAGCACCCGAAGTTCGAGTGCCAAAACCCCCCAAATGGCCAAAAAAACGGGTGGGCAATAGCCTTTGTGGGGGGCGTGGGCGAAGTTTGTCCGCCGGACTCGGAATGGCCCAAGACTTTGCGGGCGGCCTTCGTGTGCCAAAAATAGGCCACGGGCACACCCGCGCCGAAAAATTAGCACCCGAAGTTCGGGTGCCAAAACCCACCAAATGGCCAAAAAACGGGTGGGCTATAGCCTTTGTGGGGGGCGTGGGCGAAGTTTGTCCGCGGGACTTGGAATGGCCCGAGACTTTGCAGGCGGCCTCCGTGTGCCAAAAATAGGCCACGGGCACAGCCGCGCCCCAAAATTAGCACTGGTGTGCCAAAACCCCCAGCGGAAAATGGCCAAAAACGGGTGGGCTATAGCCTTTGTGGGGGCAAGTTTGTCCGCCGGACTCGGAATGGCCCGAGACTTTGCGGGTGGCCTCCGTGCCAAAATAGGCCACGGGCACAGCCGCGCCCAAAATTAGCGCCTGAAGGTCGGGTGCCAGAAAAAATGGCCAATAAACGGGTGGACTACGGCCTTGGTGGGGGCGGTTCGACTCGGAATGGCCCGAGACTTTGCGGTGGCCTCCAAAAATAGGCACGGGCACAGCCGCGCCAAAAATTAGCGCCCGAAGGTTGGGGTTCCAAAACCCCCAGCGGAAAATGGCCAAAAATCGGGTGGACTATAGCCTTGGTGGGGGCGTATGCGGTTCGTCCGCCGGACTCGGAATGGCCCGAGACTTTGCGTAGCCTCCATATGCCAAAAATAGGCCACGGGCACAGCCGCGACCAAAATTTTGAAAGTCGGGTGCCAAAACCCCCCAAATGGCCAAAAAACGGGTGGGCTATAGCCTTGGTGGGGGGCGTGGGCGAACTTTGTCCGCGGGACTTGGAATGGCCCGAGACTTTGCGGGTGGCCTCCGTGTGCCAAAAATAGGCCACGGGCACAGCCGCGCCCAAAAATTAGCACCCGAAGGTCGGGTTCCCAAAACCCCCCAATTGCCCAAAAAACGGGTGGGCTATAGCATTGTTGGGGGGCGTGGAAGTTCGCCTGCCGGACTCGAATGGCCTGAGACTTTGCGGGCGTCCTCCGTGCCAAAATAGGCCACGGGCACAGCCGCGCTAAAAATTAGCACCCGGGTGCCAAAACCCCCCAAATGGCCAAAAAACGGGTGGGCTACAGACTTTCTGGGGGGCGCGGGCGAAGTTTGTCCGCCGGACTCGGAATGGCCCGAGACTTTGCGGGCGGTCTCCGTGTGCCAAAAATAGGCCACGGGCACAGCCGCGCCCAAAAATTTGAGCCTGAGGGTTCGGTTTCCAAAACCCCACAGCGGAAAAATGGCCAAAAATCGGGTGGACTATAGCCTTGGTGGGGGGCGTGGGCGAAGTTCGTCCGCCGGACTCGGAATGGCCCGAGACTTTGCGGGTGGCCTCCATATGCCAAAAAAATAGGCCACGGGCACAGCCGCGGCCAAAATTTTGCGCCCGAATGTCGGGGTGCCAAAACCCCCCAAATGGCCAAAAAACGGGTGGGCTATAGCCTTGGTGGGGGGCGTTGGCGAAGTTCGTCCGCCGGACTCGGAATGGCCCGAGACTTTGCGGGCGGCCTTCGTGTTCAAAAAATAGGCCACTGGCACAGCCGCGCCCAAAAATTAGCACCCGAAGTTCGAGTGCCAAAACCCCCCAAATGGCCAAAAAAAGGGGTGGGCAATAGCCTTTGTGGGGGGCGTGGGCGAAGTTTGTCCGCCGGACTCGGAATGGCCCGAGACTTTGCGGGCGGCCTCGTGGTGCTAGGCCACGGGCACACCACTGAAATATTAGCACCCGAAGTTCGGGTGCCAAAACCCCCCAAATGGCCAAAAAACGGGTGGGCTATAGCCTTGGTGGGGGGCGTGGGCGAAGTTCGTCCGCCGGACTCGGAATGGCCCGAGACTTTGCGGGCGGCCTCCGTTTGCCAAAAATAGGCCACGGGCACAGCCGCGCCCAAAAAATTAGCACCCGAAGTTCGGGTGCCAAAACCCCCCAAATGGCCAAAAAACGGGTGGGCTATAGCCTTTGTGGGGGGCGTGGGCGAAGTTTGTCCGCGGGACTTGGAATGGCCCGAGACTTTGCGGGGGGCCTCCGTGTGCCAAAAATAGGCCACGGGCACAGCCGTGCCCAAAAATTAGCACCCGAAGTTCGGGTGCCAAAACCCCCCAAATGGCCAAAAAACGGGTGGGCTATAGCCTTGGTGGGGGCGTGGCGAAGTTTGTCCGCTGGACTTGGAATGGCCCGAGACTTTGCAGGCGGCCTCCGTGTGCCAAAATAGGCCACGGGCACAGCCGCCCCAAAATTAGCACCCGAAGGTGGTGTGCCAAAACCCCAGCGGAAAATGGCCAAAAAACGGGTGGGCTATAGCCTTTGTGGGGGGCGTGGGCGAAGTTAGTAAGCGGGACTAGGAATGGCCGGAGACTTTGCCGGCGGCCTCCGTGTGCCAAAAATAGGCCACGGCCACAGCCTCGGCTAAAAATTAGAGCCCGAAGGTCGGGGTGCCAAAACCCCCCAAATGACCAAAAAACGGGTGGGCTATAGCCTTGGTGGGGGGCGTGGGTGTAGTTCGTCCGCCGGACTCGGAATGGCCCGAGACTTTGTGGGCGGCCTCCGTGTGCCAAAAATAGGCCACGGGCACAGCCACGCCCAAAAATTAGCACCCGAAGTTCGGGTGCCAAAACCCCCCAAATGGCCAAAAAACGGGTGGGCTATAGCCTTTGTGGGGGCGTAAGTTTGTCCGCCGGACTCGAATGGCCCGAGACTTTGCGGGTGGCCTCCGTGTGCCAAAATAGGCCACGGGCACAGCCTCGTCTAAAAATTAGAGCCTGAAGGTCGGGGTGCCAGAACCCCCCTGCGGAAAAATGGCCAATAAACGGGTGGACTACGGCCTTGGTGGGGGGCGTGGGCGAAGTTCGTCCGCCGGACTCGGAATGGCCTGAGACTTTGCGGGCGGCCTCCGTGCCAAAAATAGGCCACGGCCACAGCCTCGCTAAAAATTAGCGCCAAGGTCGGGTGCCAAAACCCCCCAAATGACCAAAAAACGGGTGGGCTATTGCTTTGGTGGGGGTAGTGGGAGTAGTTCGTCCGCTGGACTCGGAATGGCCCGAGACTTTGTGGGTGGCCTCCGTGTGCCAAAATAGGCCACGGGCACAGCCGCTAAAAAATTAGCACCCGGTTCAAAACCCCAAATGGCCAAAAACGGGTGGGCTTTAGCATTTGTGGGGGGCGTGGGCGAAGTTAGTACGCGCGACAGGCAATTGCCCGAGACTTTGCGGGAGGCCTCCGTGTGCCAAAAATAGGCCACGGGCACAGCCGCGCCCAAAAATTAGCGCCCGAAGGTCGGGTGCCCAAACCCCCCCAAATGGCCAAAAACGGTGGGCTATAGCCTTGGTGGGGGCGTGGCGGTTCGTCCGCCGGACTCGGAATTGCCCGAGACTTTGCGGGCGGTCTCCGTGTGCCAAAAATAGGCCACGGGCACAGCCGCGCCCAAAAATTTGCTACCGAAGGTTCGGGTTCCAAAAACCAACAGCCCAAAAATGGCCAAAAATCGGGTGTACTATAGCCTTGGTGGGGGGCGTGGGCGAAGTTCGTCCGACGGACTCGGAATGGCCCGAGACTTTGGGGTGGCCTCCATATGCCAAAAAAATAGGCCACGGGCACAGCCGTGACCAAAATTTTGTGCCCGAAAGTCGGGGTGCCAAAACCCCACAAATGGCCACAACTCGGGTGGGCTATAGCCTTGGTGGGGGGCGTGGGCGCACTTTGTCCGCGGGACTTTGAATGGCCCGAGACTTTGCGGGTGGACTCCGTGTGACAAAAATAGGCCACGGGCACAGCCGCGCCCAAAAATTAGCACCCGAAGGTCGGGGTGCCAAAACCCGCCAAATGGCCAAAAAGGTGGGCTACACCTTGTGGGGAGCTGGCGGTTCGTCCACTGGACTCGGAATGGCCCGAGACTTTGCAGGCGGCCTCTGTGTGCGAAAAATAGGCCACGGGCACAGCCGCGCCAAAAATTAGCACCCAAAGTTCAAAAGGGTGCCAAAACCCCAAATGGCCAAAAACGGGTGGGCTATAGCCTTGGGGGCGGGCGAAGTTCGTCCGCCGGACTCGCAATGGCCCGAGACTTTGCAGGCGGCCTCCGTACAAAAATAGGCCACGGGTACAGCCGCGCCTAAAAATTAGCGCCCGAAGGTCGGGTGCCAAAACCCCCAAATGGCCAAAACACGGGTGGGCTATAGCCTTGGTGGGGGCGTTGGCGGTTCGTCCGCTGGACTCGGAATGGCCCGAGACTTTGCAGGCGGCCTCCGTGTGCAAAAATAGGCCAACGGCAAAGCCGCGCCTAAAAATTAACACCAAGGTCGGGGTGCCAAAACCCCCAAATGGCCAAAAACGGGTGGGCTATAGCCTTGGTGGGGGCGTAAGTTCGTCCGCCGCAATCGGAATGGCCCGAGACTTTGCGGGCGGCTCCATGTGCCAAAATAGGCCACGGCCACAGCCGAGCCTAAAATTAGCACCCGAAGTTCGGGTGCCAAAACCCACCAAATGGCCAAAAAACGGGTGGGCTATAGCCTTTGTGGGGGGCGTGGGCGAAGTTTGTCCGCGGGACTTGGAATGGCCCGAGACTTTGCAGGCGGCCTCCGTGTGCCAAAAATAGGCCACGGGCACAGCCGCGCCCCAAAATTAGCACCCGAAGGTGGTGTGCCAAAACCCCCCAGCGGAAAAATGGCCAAAAAACGGGTGGGCTATAGCCTTTGTGGGGGGCGTGGGCGAAGTTTGTCCGCCGGACTCGGAATGGCCCGAGACTTTGCGGGTGGCCTCCGTGTGCCAAAAATAGGCCACGGGCACAGCCGCGCCCAAAAATTAGCGCCTGAAGGTCGGGGTGCCAGAACCCCCCTGCGGAAAAATGGCCAATAAACGGGTGGACTACGGCCTTGGTGGGGGGCGTGGGCGAAGTTCGTCCGCCGGACTCGGAATGGCCCGAGACTTTGCGGGTGGCCTCCGTGTGCCAAAAATAGGGCACGGGCACAGCCGCTAAAAATTAGCACCCGGTTCGGCCAAGACCCCCAAATGGCCAAAGAACGGGTGGGTTATAGCCTTGTGGGGGCGTATGTTTGTCCGCTGGACTTGAATGGCCCGAGACTTTGCGGGTGGCCTCCGTGTGCCAAAAATAGGCCACGGGCACAGTCGCGCCCCAAAATTAGCGCCCGAAGGTGGGGTGCCGAAACCACCCAGCGGAAAAATGGCCAAAAAACGGATGGGCTATAGCCTTTGTGGGGGGCGTGGTTTTTCCGCTGACTCGGAATGGCCCGAGACTTTGCGGGCAGCCTCCGTGTGCTAAAAATAGGCCACGGGCACAGCCGCGCCCAAAAATTAGCGCCCGAAGGTCGGGGTGCCAAAACCCCCCAGCGGAAAAATGGCCAAAAATCGGGTGGACTATGGCCTTGGTGGGGGGCGTGGGCGAAGTTCGTCCGCCGGACTCGGAATGGCCTGAGACTTTGCGGGCGGCCTCCGTGTGCCAAAAATAGGCCACGGCCACAGCCTCGGCTAAAAATTAGCGCCCGAAGGTCGGGGTGCCAAAACCCCCCAAATGACCAAAAAACGGGTGGGCTATAGCCTTGGTGGGGGGCGTGGGCGTAGTTCGTCCGCCGGACTCGGAATGGCCCGAGACTTTGTGGGTGGCCTCCGTGTGCCAAAAATAGGCCACGGGCACAGCCGCGCCCAAAAATTAGCACCCGAAGTTCGGGTGCCAAAACCCCCCAAATGGCCAAAAAACGGGTGGGCTTTAGCATTTGTGGGGGGCGTGGGCGAAGTTCGTCCGCCGGACTCGGAATGGCCCGAGACTTTGCAGGTGGCCTCCGTATGCCAAAAAAATAGGCCACGGGCACAGCCGCACCCAAAAATTAGTGCACGAAGGTCGGGGAGCCAAAACCCCCCAAATGGCCAAAAAACGGGTGGGCTATAGCCTTGGTGGGGGGCGTGGGCGAAGTTCGTCCGCCGGACTCGGAATGGCCCGAGACTTTGCGGGCGGCCTCCGTGTGCCAAAATAGGCCACGGTCACACCCGCGCCCAAAAATTAGCACCAAGGCCGGGTGCCAAACCACCCAGCGGAAAATGGCCAAAATCGGGTGGGCTATAGCCTTGGGGGCGTGGGTGAAGTTCGTCAGCCGGACTAGGAATGGCACGATACTTTTCAGGCCGGCTCATTGTTCCAAAAATCGGCCACGGGCACAGCCACGCCCAAAAATTAGCAACCGAAGGTCGGGGTGCGAAAACCCCCCAAATGGCCACAAAACGGGTGGGCTACAGCCTTGGTGGGGAGCGTGGCGAAGTTCGTCCGGACTCGGAATGGCCCGAGACTTTGCAGGCGGCCTCTGTGTGCGAAAATAGGCCACGGGCACAGCCGCCCAAAAATTAGCACCCAAAGTTCGGGTGCCAAACCCCAAATGGCCAAAAACGGTGGGCTATAGCCTTGGTGGGGGCGTGGCGGTTCGTCCGCCGGACTCGCAATGGCCCGAGACTTTGCAGGCGGCCTCCGTGTACAAAAAATAGGCCACGGGTACAGCCGCGCCCAAAAATTAGCGCCCGAAGGTCGGGGTGCCAAAACCCCCCACCGGAAAAATGGCGAAAAATCGGGTGGACTACAGCCTTGGTGGGGGGCGTGGGCGAAGTTCGTCCGCCGGACTCGGAATGGCCCGAGACTTTGCGGGTGGCCTTCGTATGACAAAAAAATAGGCCACGGGCACAGCCACGTCCAAAAATTAGCGCCCCAAGGTCGGGGTGCCAAAACCCCCCAAATGGCCAAAAAACGGGTGGGCTATAGCCTTGGTGGGGGGCGTGGGCGAAGTTCGTCCGCCGGACTCGGAATGGCCCGTGACTTTGCGGGCGGCATTCGTGTGCCAAAAACAGGCCAAGGGCACACCCGCGCCCAAAAATTAGCGCCCGAAGGTCGGGGTGCCAAAACCCCCCAAATGGCCAAAAAACGGGTGGGCTATAGCCTTGGTGGGGGGCGTGGGCGAAGTTCGTCCGCCGGACTCGGAATGGTCCGAGTCTTTGCGGGCGGCCTCCGTGTGCCAAAAATAGGCCACGGGCACAGCCAAGCCCAAAAATTAGCGCCAGAAGGTCGGGGTGCCAAAACCCCCAAAATGGCCAAAAAACGGGTGGGTTATAGCCTTGGTGGGGGGCGTGGGCGAAGTTCGTCCGCCGGACTCGGAATTGCCCGAGACTTTATAGGCGGCCTCCGTGTGCCAAAAATAGGCCACGGGCACAGCCGCGCCCAAAAATTAGCGCCCGAAGGTCGGGGCGCCAAAACCCCCCAAATGGCCAAAAAACGGGTGGGCTATATCCTTTGTGGGGGGTCGGGGCGAAGTTCGTCCGCCGGACTAGGAATGCCACGAGACTTTGCGGGCGGTCTCCGTGTGCCAAAAATAGGCCACGGGCACAGCCACGCCCAAAAATTAGCAACCGAAGGTCGGGTGCCAAAACCCCCAAATGGCCAAAAACGGTGGGCTATAGCCTTGGGTGGGCGTGGCGAAGTTCGTCCGCCGGACTCGGAATGGACCGAGAATGTGCGGGCGGCCTCCGTGGTGCCAAAATAGGCCACGGCACTGCCGCCCAAAAATTAGCACCCGAATTTTGGGGTGCCAAACCCCAAATGGCCAAAAGCGGGTGGGCTATAGCCTTGGTGGGGGCGTGGGCGGTTCGTCCGCCGGACTCGGAATGGTCCGAGACTTTGCGTGCGGCCTCCGTGAGCCAGGCCACGGGCACAGCCGCGCCTAAAAATTAGAGCCCGAAGGTCGGGTGCCAAAACCCCCAGCGGAAAATGGCCAAAAATCGGGTGGGCTATAGCCTTGGTGGGGGCGGTTCGTCCGCTGGACTCGGAATGGCCCGAGACTTTGCGGGCGGCCTCCGTGGTGCCAAAATAGGCCACGGGCACAGCCGCGCCAAAAATTAGCGGTCAAGGTCGGGTGCCAAAACCCCCAGCGGAAAATGGCCAAAAATCGGGTGGGCTATAGCCTTGGGGGGGGCGAAGTTCGTCCGGACTCGGAATGGCCCAAGACTTTACGGGCGGCCTCTCGTGTCAAAAATAGGCCACTGGCACAGCCGCGCCCAAAAATTAGAGCCCGAAGGTCGGGGTGCCAAAACCCCAAAATGGCTAAAAACGGGTGGGCTATAGCCTTGGTGGGGGGGCGAAGTTCGTCCGCCGGACTCGGAATGGCCAAAGACTTTCCGGGCGGCCTCAGGGTGCCAAAATAGGCCACGGCCACAGCTGCGCCCAAAAATTAGCACTCTGGGCGCCAAAACCCCAAATGACCAAAAACGGGTGGGCTATAGACTTTGTGGGGGCGTGGCGAAGTTCATCCGCCGGACTCGGAATGGCACGAGACTTTGCGGGCGGCCTCCGTTGTCAAAAATAGGCCACGGGCACCGCCGCGCCCAAAAATTAGCGCCTAAGGTCGGGTGCCAAATCCCCAAATGGCCAAAAAACGGGTGGGCTATAGCCTTGGTGGGGGGCGTGGGCGAAGTTCGTCCGCCGGACTCGGAATGGCCTGAGACTTTGCGGGCGGCCTCCGTGTGCCAAAAATAGGCCACGGGCACAGCCGCGCCCAAAAATTAGCGGCCGAAGGTCGGGGTGCCAAAACCCCCCAGCGGAAAAATGGCCAAAAATCGGGTGGGCTATAGCCTTGGTGGGGGGCGTGGGCGAAGTTCGTCCGCCGGACTCGGATTGGCCCAAGACTTTACGGGCGGCCTCTCGTGTCAAAAATAGGCCACGGGCACAGCCGCACCCAAAAATTAGAGCCCGAAGGTCGGGGTGCCAAAACACCCCAAAAGGCCAAAAAACGGGTGGGCTATAGCCTTTGTGGGGGGCGTGGGCGAAGTTCGTCCTCCTGACTCGGAATGGCCCGAGACATTGCGGGCGGCCTCCGTGTGCCAAAATAGGCCACGGGCACAGCCGCCCAAAAATTAGCGCTCAAGGTCGGGTGCCGAAACCCCAGCGGAAAATGGCGAAAATCGGGTGGACTACAGCCTATGTGGGGGGCGTGGGCGAAGTTCGTCCGCCGGACTCGGAATGGCCCGAGACTTTGCGGGTGGCCTTCGTATGCCAAAAAAATAGACCACGGGCACAGCCGCGTCCAAAAATTAGCGCCCAAAGGTCGGGGTGCCAAAACCCCCTAAATGGCCAAAAAACGGGTGGGCTATAGCCTTGGTGGGGGGCGCGGGCGAAGTTCGTCCGCCGGACTCGGAATGGCCCGTGACTTTGCGGGCGGCCTTCGTGTGCCAAAAACAGGCCAAGGGCACAGCCGCGCCCAAAAATTAGCGCCCCAAGGTCGGGAGCCAAAACCCCCAAATGGCCAAAAACGGGTGGGCTATAGCCTTGGTGGGAGTGGGCGAAGTCTGCTCGCTGACTCGGAATGGCCCGAGACTTTGCGGGCGGCCTCTGTGTACTAAAAATTCCACGGGCACAGCCGCGCCTAAAAATTAGTGCCCGAAGGTCGGGTGCCAAAACTCCCAGCGGAAAATGGCCAAAAACGGGTGGGCTATAGCCTTGGTGGGGGCGTGGCGAAGTTCGTCCGCGGACTCGGAATGGCCCGGGACTTTGCGGCAGCCTTCGTGTGCCAAAACAGGCCAAGGGCACAGCCGCTAAAAATTAGCGCCAAGGTCGGGGTGCCAAAACCCCCAAATGGCCAAAAACGGTGGGCTATAGCCTTGGTGGGGAGGGCGAAGTTCGTTCGCCGGGCTCGGAATGGCCCGAGCCTTTGCGGGCGGCCTCCGTGTACCAAAAATATTCCACGGGCACAGCCGCGCCCAAAAATTAGATCGCGAAGGACGGGGTGCCAAAACCCCCCAAATGGCCAAAAAACGGGTGGGCTATTGCCTTTGTGGGGGCGTGGTTCGTCCGCTGGACTCGGAATGGCCCGAGACATTGCGGGTGGCCTCCGTACCAAAAATAGGCCACGGGCACAGCCGCCCTAAAAATTAGAGCTCCGAAGGCCGGGTGCCAACACCCCCCAAATGGCCAAAAAACGGGTGGGCTATAGCCTTGGTGGGGGGCGTGGGCGAAGCTCGTCCGCCGGACTCGGAATGGCCTGAGACTTTGCGGGCAGCCTCCGTGTGCCAAAAATAGGCCACGGATACAGCCGCGCCCAAAAATTAGAGCCCGAAGGTCGGGGTGCCAAAACCCCCCAAATGGCCAAAAAACGGGTGGGCTATACCCTTGGGGGGCGTGGGCGAAGTTCGTCCGCCGGAATCGGAATGGCCCGAGACTTTGCGGGCATCCTCCGTGTGCCAAAAATAGGCCACGGGCACAGCCGCGCCCAAAAATTAGTACCCGAAGGTCGGGGGTCGGGGTGCCAAAACCCCCCAAATGGCCAAAAAACGGGTGGGCTATTGCCTTTGTGGGGGGGGGTGGGCGAAGTTCGTCCGCCGGACTCGGAATGGCCCGAGACATAGCGGGTGGCCTCCGTGTACCCAAAATAGGCCACGGGCACAGCCGCGCCCAAAAATTAGCGCCCAAGGTCGGGTGCCAAAACCCCCAAATGGCCAAAAAACGGGTGGGCTATTGCCTTGGTGGGGGGCGTGGGCGAAGTTCGTCCGCCGGACTCGTAATGCCCGAGATTTTGCGGGCGGCCTCCATGTGCCAAAAATAGGCCACGGGCACAGCCGCACCAAAAAATTAGCACCCGAAGGTCGGGGTGCCAAAACCCCCCAGCGGAAAAATGGCCAAAAATCGGGTGGGCTTTAGCGTGGGTGGGGGCGTGGCGTTCGTCCGGACTAGGAATGGCACGAGACTTTGGCGGCCTCCGTGGTGCCAAAATAGGACACGGGCACAGCCGCACTCCAAAACTTAGCAACCGAAGGTCGGGGTACCCAAACCCCCCAAATGGCCAAAAAACGGGTGGGCTATAGCCTTGGTGGGGGGCGTGGGCGAAGTTCGTCCGCCGGAATCGGAATGGCCCGAGACATTGCGGGCGGCCTCCATGTGCCAAAAATAGGCCACGGGCACAGCCGCGCCTAAAAATTAGTGCCCGAAGGTCGGGGTACCAAAACCCCCTGCGGAAAAATGGCAAAAAATCGGGTTGGCTATAGCCTTGGAGGGGGGCGTGGGCGAAGTTCATCCGCCGGACTAGGAATGGCACGAGACTTTGCGGGCAGCCTCCATGCCAAAAATAGGACACGGGCACAGGCGCGCCCAAAAATTAGCACCCGAAGGTCGGGGTGCCAACACCCCCCAAATGGCCAAAAAACGGGTTGGCTATAGCCTTGGTGGGGGGCGTGGGCAAAGTTCGTCCGCCGGACTCGGAATGACCCAAGACTTTGCGAGCGGCCTCCTTGTGCCAAAAATAGGCCACGGGCACAGCCGCGCCCAAAAATTAACGCTCGAAGGTCGGGGTGCCAAAACCCCCCAAATGGCCAAAAAACGGGTGGGCTATTGCCTTTGTGGGGGCGTGGCGGTTCGTCCGCCGGACTCGGAATGGCCCGAGACATTGCGGGTGGCCTCCGTGTCCCAAAAATAGGCCACGGGCACAGCCGCGCCCAAAAATTAGCGCCCGAAGGTCGGGGCGCCAAAACCCCCCAAATGGCCAAAAAACGGGTGGGCTATAGCCTTGGTGGGGGGCGCGGACGAAGTTCGTCCGCCGGACTCGTAATGCCCGAGACTTTGCGGGCGACCTCCGTGTGCCAAAAATAGGCCACGGGCACAGCCGCACCCAAAAATTATCGCCCGAAGGCCGGGTGCCAAAACCCCAGCGGAAAATGGCTAAAAATCGGGTGGGCTATAGCCTTGGTGGGGGCGTGGCGGTCCGTCCGGCCTACGAATGGCACGAGACTTTGCTGCCGTCCTCAGTGTGCCAAATATATGCCACGGGCACAGCCGCCAAAAATTAGCACTCAAGGTCGGGGTGCCAAAACCCCGAAATGGCCAAAAACGGGTGGGCTATAGCCTTGGTGGGGGCGTGGCGGTTCGTCCGCCTGGACTCATAATGGCCCAAGACTTTGTGGGCGGCCTCGTGGTAAAAATAGGCCACTGGCACAGCCGCTGCCAAAAATTAGCACCCGGTTCGGGTGCCAATACCCCCAAATGGCCAAAAACGGGTTGGCTATAGCCTTGGTGGGGGCGTGGCAAAGTTCGTCCGACTCGAATGACCCGAGACTTTGCGGGCGGCCTCCGTGTGCCAAAAATAGGCCACGGCAAAGGCCGCACCCAAAAATTAGCGCCAAGGTCGGGTGCCAAAACCCCCAATGGCCAAAAACGGGTGGGCTATTGCCTTTGTGGGGGCGGGTTCGTCCGCCGGACTCGGAATGGCCCGAGACATTGCGGGTGGCCTCCGTGTACCAAAATAGGCCACGGGCACAGCCGCGCCTAAAAATTAGCGCCCGAAGGTCGGGTGCCAAAACCCCAAATGGCCAAAAACGGTGGGCTATAGCCTTGGGGGCGTGGCGAAGTTCGTCCGCCTGGACTCGTAATGCCCGAGACTTTCCGGGCGGCCTCCGTGTGCCAAAATAGGCCACGGGCACAGCCGCGCCAAAAATTAGCGCCCGAAGGCCGGGTGCCAAAACCCCAGCGGAAAATGGCCAAAAATCGGGTGGGCTATTGCCTTGGTGGGGGCGTGGCGAAGTTCGCCTGCCGGACTACGAATGGCACGAGACTTTATGGACGGCCTCTGTGTGCCAAAATATGCCACGGGCACAGCCGCGCTAAAAATTAGCACCAAGGTCGGGTGCCAAAACCGCCCAAATGGCCAAAAACGGGTGGGCTATAGCCTTGGTGGGGGCTTGGTTCATCCGGACTCGGAATGGCCCGAGACATTGCGGGCGGCCTCCGTGTGCCAAAAATAGGCCACGGGCATAGCCGCGCCCAAAAATTAGCGCCCGAAGGTCGGGGTGCCAAAACCCCCCAAATGGCCAAAAATCGGGTGGGCTATAGCCTTGGTGGGGGGCGTCTGTCCGCCGGGCTTGGAATGGCCCGAGACTTTGCGGGCGGCCTCCGTGTGCCAAAAGTAGGCCACGGGTACAGCCGCACCAAAAAATTAGCCGCCGAAATTCGAGGTGCCAAAACCACCCAAATGGCCAAAAAACGGGTGGGCTATAGCTTTGGTGGGGGGCGTGGGCGAAGTTCGTCCGCCGGACTCGGAATGGCCCAAGACTTTGCAAGCAGCCTCCGTGTGCGAAAAATAGGCCACGGGCACATCCGCGCCCAAAAATTAGCACCCGAATTTTGGGTGCCAAAACCCCCCAAATGGCCAAAAAACGGGTGGGCTATAGCCTTTGTGGGGGGCGTGGGCGAAGTTCGTCCGCCGGACTCGGAATGGCCCGTGACTTTGCGGGCGTGTGCCAAAAATTGGCCACGGGCACATGCGTACACAAAAATTAGCGCCCGAAGGTCGTCGTGCCAAAACCGCCCAAATGGCCAAAAAACGGGTGGCCTATAGCCTTTGTGGGGGGAGTGGGCGAAGTTCGTCCGCCGGACTCGGTTTGGCCCGTGTCTTTGCGGGCGGGCTCTGTGTGCGTTAAATTGGCGTAGGGCACATGCGCTCCGATAAATTAGCGCCCGAAGGTCGTCGTGCCAAAACCCCCCAAATGGCCAAAAAACGGTTGGGCTATAGCCTTGGTGGGGGGTGTGGGCGAAGTTCGTCCGCCGGACACGAAAAGGCCCGAGAATTTGCGGGTGGCATCCGTGTGCCAAAAATAGGCCACGGGCATAGCCGCGCCCAAAAATTAGCGCCAAGGTCGGGTGCCAAAACCCCCAAATGGCCAAAAACGGGTGGGCTATAGCCTTGGTGGGGGCGTGGCGGTTCGTCCGGACTCGGAATGGCCCGAGACTTTACGGGCGGCCTCCGTGTGCCAAAAATAGGCCACGGGCATAGCCGCGCCCAAAAATTAGCGCCCGAAGGTCGGGGTGCCAAAACCCCCCAGCGGAAAAATGGCCAAAAATCGGGTGGGCTATAGCCTTGGTAGGGGGCGTGGGCGAAGTTCGTCCGCCGGACTCAATTGGCCCGAGACTTTACGGGCGGCCTCCGTGTGCCAAAAATAGGCCACGGGCGCAGCCGCGCCCAAAAATTAGCGCCCGAAGGTCGGGGTGCCAAAACCACCCAAATTGCCAAAAAACGGGTGGGCTATAGCTTTGGTGGGGCGTGGCGGTTCGTCCGGACTCGGAATGGCCCGAGACTTTGCCCGCGGCCTCCGTGTGCGACAAATAGGCCACGGCCGCAGGCGCGCCCAAACATTAGCACCCGAAGGTCGGGGTGCCAAAACCCCCCAAATGGCCAAAAAACGGGTGGGCATTAGCCTTTGTGGGGGCGTGGCGAAGTTCGTCCGGACTCGGAATGGCCCGTGACTTTGCGGGCGCCTCCGTGGTGCCAAAAATAGGCCACGGGCACATGCGCATACAAAAATTAGCGCCCAAGGTCGTCAAAACCCCCAAATGGCCAAAAACGGGTGGGCTATAGCCTTGTGGGGGCGTGGCGAAGTTTGTCCGCCGGACTCGAATGGCCCGTGACTTTGCGGGCGGCCTCCGCGGTGCCAAAAATAGGCACGGGCACATGCGCGCTCAAAAATTAGCGCCCAAGGTCGTCGTGCCAAAACCCCCAAATGGCCAAAAACGGTTGGGCTATAGCCTTGGTCGGGAGTGGGCGGTTCGTCCGCCGGACTCGAAAAGGCCCGAGACTTTGCAGGTGGCCTCCGCGCAAAAATGGGCCACGGGCATAGCCGCGCCCAAAAATTAGCGCCCAAGGTCGGGGTGCCAAAACCCCCAGCGGAAAATGGCCAAAAACCGGGTGGGCTATAGCCTTGGTGGGGGCGTGGCGGTTCGTCCGCTGACTCGAAAAGGCCCGAGACTTTGCGGGTGGCCTCCGTGGTGAAAAATAGGCCACGGGCATAGCCGCGCCCAAAAATTAGAGCCCAAGGTCGGGTGCCAAAACCCCCAGCGGAAAAATGGCCAAAAACGGGTGGGCGATAGCCTTGGTGGGGGGCGTTGGCGTAGCACGTCCGCTGGACTCGGCATGTCCCGAGACTTTGCGGGCGGCCTCCGTGTGCCAAAAATAGGCCACGGGCATAGCCGCGCCAAAAATTAGCGCCCAAGGTCGGGTGCCAAAACCCCAGCGGAAAATGGCTAAAAATCGGGTGGGCTATAGCCTTGGTAGGGGCGTGGCGAAGTTCGTCCGCCGGACTCGGAATGGCCCGAGACTATACGGGCGGCCTCCGTGTGCCAAAAATAGGCCATGGGCACAGCCGCGCCCAAAAATTAGCACCCGAAGGTCGTAGTGCCAAAACCCCCCAAATGGCCAAAAAACGGGTGGGCTATAGCCTTTGTGGGGGGCGTGGGCGAAGTTCGTCCGCCGGACTCGGAATGGCCCGAGACTTTGCAAGCGGCCTCCGTGTGCGAAAAATAGGCCACGGACGCAGCCGCGCCCAAAAATTAGCACCCGAAGGTCGTCGTGCCAAAACCCCCCAAATGGCCAAAAAACGGGTGGGCTATAGCCTTTGTGGGGGGCGTGGGCGAAGTTCGTCCGCCGGACTCGGAATGGCCCGTGACTTTGCGGGCGGCCTCCGTGAGCCAAAAATAGGGCACGGGCACATGCGCGCTCAAAAATTAGCGCCCGAAGGTCGTCGTGCCAAAACCCCCCAAATGGCCAAAAAACGGATGGGCTATAGCCTTGGTGGGGGCGAAGTTCGTCCGCCGGACTCGGAATGGCCCGAGACTTTGCGGGCGGCCTCCGTGTGCCAAAAATAGGCCACGGGCAAAGCCGCGCCCAAAAATTAGCGCCCGAAGGTCGGGGTGCCAAAACCCCCCAGCGGAAAATAGCCAAAAATCGGGTGGGCTATAGCCTTGCAGGGCGTGGCGAAGTTCGTCCGCTGGACTCGGAATGGCCCGAGACTATAAGGGAGGCCTCCGTGTGCCAAAAATAGTCCACGGGCACAGCCGCGCCAAAAATTAGCACCCGAAGGTCGGGGTGCCAAAACCACCCAAATCGCCAAAAAAGGTGGGCTATAGCGTTGGTGGGGGCGTGTTCGTCCACCGGACTCGGAATGGCCCGAGACTTTGCAAGCGCCTCCGTGTGCGAATAGGCCACGGACGCAGCCGCTAAAAATTAGCACCAAGGTCGTCGCCAAAACCCCCAAATGGCCAAAAACGTTGGGCTATAGCCTTGGTCGGGGGCTAAGTTCGTCCGCTGACTCGAAAATGGCCCGAGACTTTGCGGGTGGCCTCCGCCAAAAATGGGCCACGGGCATAGCCGCGCCCAAAAATTAGCGCCCGAAGGTCGGGGTGCCAAAAACCCCCCAGCGGAAAAATGGCCAAAAACCGGGTGGGCTATAGCCTTGGTAGGGGGCGTGGGCGAAGTTCGTCCGCCGGACTCGGAATTGCCCGAGACTTTGCGGGCGGCCTCCGTGTGCCAAAAATAGGCCACGGGCATAGCCGCGCCCAAAAATTAGCGCCCGAAGGTCGGGGTACCAAAACCCCCCAGCGGAAAAATGGCGAAAAATCGGATGGGTTATAGCCTTGGTGGGGGCGTGCGCGAAGTTCGTCCGCCGGACTCGGAATTGCCCGAGACTTTGCGGGCGGCCTCCGTGTGCCAAAAATAGGCCACGGGCATAGCCGCGCCCAAAAATTAGCGCCCGAAGGTCGGGGTACCAAAACCCCCCAGCGGAAAAATGGCCAAAAATCGGGTGGGCTATAGCCTTGGCAGGGGGCGTGGGCGAAGTTCGTCCGCCGGACTCGGAATGGCCCGAGACTATACGGGCGGCCTCCGTGTGCCAAAAATAGGCCACGGGCACAGCCGCGCCCAAAAATTAGCACCCGAAGGTCGTCGTGCCAAAACCCCCCAAATGGCCAAAAAACGGGTGGGCTATAGCCTTTGTGGGGGGCGTGGGCGAAGTTCGTCCGCCGGACTCGGAATGGCCCGAGACTTTGCAAGCGGCCTCCGTGTTCGAAAAATAGGCCACGGACGCAGCCGCGCCCAAAAATTAGCACCCGAAGGTCGTCGTGCCAAAACCCCCCAAATGGCCAAAAAACGGGTGGGCTATAGCCTTTGTGGGGGGCGTGGGCGAAGTTCGTCCGCCGGACTCGGAATGGCCCGTGACTTTGCGGGCGGCCTCCGTGAGCCAAAAATAGGGCACGGGCACATGCGCGCTCAAAAATTAGCGCCCGAAGGTCGTCGTGCCAAAACCCCCCAAATGGCCAAAAACGGTTGGGCTATAGCCTTGGTGGGGCGTGGCTTAAGTTCGTCCGCCGGACTCGGAATGGCCCGAGACTTTGGCGGCCTCCAAAAATAGGCCACGGGCATAGCCGCGCCCAAAAATTAGCGCCCGAAGGTCGGGGTGCCAAAACCCCCCAGCGGAAAAATGGCCAAAAATCGGGTGGGCTATAGCCTTGGTAGGGGGCGTGGGCGAAGTTCGTCCGCCGGACTCGGAATGGCCTGAGACTATACGGGCGGCCTCCGTGTGCCAAAAATAGGCCACGGGCACAGCCGCGCCCAAAAATTAGCACCCGAAGGTCGGGGTGCCAAAACCACCCAAATTGCCAAAAAACGGGTGGGCTATAGCTTTGGTGGGGGGCGTGGGCGAAGTTCGTCCGCCGGACTCGGAATGGCCCGAGACTTTGCAAGCGGCCTCCGTGTGCGAAAAATAGGCCACGGACGCAGCCGCGCCCAAAAATTAGCTCCAGACTTTCGTGGTGCCAAAACCCCCCAAATGGCCAAAAAACGGGTGGGCTATAGCCTTGGTTGGGGGAGTGGGCGAAGTTCGTCCGCCGGACTCGGAATGGCCCGTGACTTTGCGGGCGGCCTCCGTGAGCCAAAAATAGGCCACGGGCAGATGCGCGCGCAAAAATTAGCGCCCGAAGGTCGTCAAAGCCAAAACCCCCCAAGTGGCAAAAAAACGGTTGGGCTATAGCCTTGGTTGGGGGAGTGGGCGAAGTTCGTCCGCCGGACTCGAAAAGGCCCGAGACTTTGCGGGTGGCCTCCGGGCGCCAAAAATAGGCCACGGGCATAGCCGCGCCCAAAAATTAGCGCCCGAAGGTCGGGGTGCCAAAAACCCCCCAGCGGAAAAATGGCCAAAAACCGGGTGGGCTATAGCCTTGGTAGGGGGCGTGGGCGAAGTTCGTCCGCCGGACTCGAAAAGGCCCGAGACTTTGCGGGTGGCCTCCGTGTGCCAAAAATAGGCCACGGGCATAGCCGCGCCCAAAAATTAGAGCCCGAAGGTCGGGGTGCCAAAACCCCCCAGCGGAAAAATGGCCAAAAATCGGGTGGGCTATAGCCTTGGTAGGGGCGTGGCGACGTCCGCCGGACTCGTAATGGCCCGAGACTATACGGGCAGCCTCCGTGTGCCAAAAATAGGCCACGGACACAGCCGCGCCCAAAAATTAGCGCCCGAAGGTCGGGGTGCCAAAACCACCCAAATTGCCAAAAAACGGGTGGGCTATAGCTTTGGTGGGGGGCGTGGGCGAAGTTCGTCCGCCGGACTCGGAATGGCCCGTGACTTTGCGGGCGGCCTCCGTGTGCCAAAAATAGGCCACGGACGCAGCCGCGCCAAAAATTAGCACCAAGGTCGTCAAAACCCCCAAAGTGCCAAAAAACGGGTGGGCTAGAGCCTTGGTTGGGGGAGTGGGCGAAGTTCGTCCGCCGGACTCGGAATGGCCCGTGACTTTGCGGGCGGCCTCCGTGTGCCAAAAATAGGCCACGGGCACATGCGCGCTCAAAAATTAGCGCCCGAAGGTCGTCGCCAAAACCCCCAAGTGGCAAAAACGGTCGGGCTATAGCCTTGGTTGGGAGTGGGCGGTTCGTCCGCCGGACTCGAAAAGGCCCGAGACTTTGCGGGTGGCCTCCGGCGCCAAAAATAGGCCACGGGCATAGCCGCGCCAAAAATTAGCGCCCAAGGTCGGGGTGCCAAAACCCCCAGCGGAAAATGGCCAAAAACCGGGTGGGCTATAGCCTGGTGGGCGTGGCGAAGTTCGTCCGGACTCGAAAAGGCCCGAGACTTAGCGGGTGGCCTCCGTGGTGCTAGGCCACGGGCATAGCCGCGCCCAAAAATTAGAGCCCGAAGGTCGGGTGCCAAAACCCCAGCGGAAAATGGCCAAAAATCGGGTGGGCTATAGCCTTGGTAGGGCGTGGGCGGTTCGTCCGGACTCGGAATGGCCCGAGACTATACGGGCAGCCTCCGTGGTAAAAATAGGCCACGGACACAGCCGCGCCAAAAATTAGCGCCCGAAGGTCGGGTGCCAAAACCACCCAAATTGCCAAAAACGGGTGGGCTATAGCTGGTGGGGGGCGTGGTTCGTCCGGACTCGGAATGGCCCGAGACTTTGCAAGCGGCCTCCGTGTGCGGTAGGCCACGGACGCAGCCGCGCCAAAAATTAGCACCCAAGGTCGTCGTGCCAAAACCCCCAAATGGCCAAAAACGCGGCTATAGCCTTGGTCGGGAGTGGGCGAAGTTTGTCCGCCGGACTCGGAATGGCCCGTGACTTTGCGGGCGGCCTCCATGTGCCAAAAATAGGCACGGGCACATGCGCGCCAAAAATTAGCGCCCAAGGTCGTCGCCAAAACCCCCCAAATGGCAAAAAAACGGTTGGGCTATAGCCTTGGTTGGGGGAGTGGGCGAAGTTCGTCCGCCGGACTCGAAAAGGCCCGAGACTTTGCGGGTGGCCTCCGGGCGCAAGAAATAGGCAACGGGCGGAGCCGCGCCCAAAAATTAGCGCTCCGAAGGTCGGGTGCCAAAACACCCCAGCGGAAAATGGCCAAAAACCGGGTGGGCTATAGCCTTGGTAGTGGCGGTTCGTCCGCCGGACTCGAAAAGGCCCGAGACTTTCCGGTGGCCTGTGTTAAAAATAGGCCACGGGCATGACCGCGCCCAAAAATTAGAGCCCGAAGGTCGGGTGCCAAAACCCCCAGCGGAAAATGGCCAAAAATCGGGTGGGCTATAGCCTTGGTAGGGGGCGTGGGCGAAGTTCGTCCGCCGGACTCGGAATGGCCCGAGACTATACGGGCAGCCTCCGTGTGCCAAAAATAGGCCACGGACACAGCCGCGCCCAAAAATTAGCGCCCGAAGGTCGGGGTGCCAAAACCACCCAAATTGCCAAAAAACGGGTGGGCTATAGCTTTGGTGGGGGGCGTGGGCGAAGTTCGTCCGCCGGACTCGGAATGGCCCGAGACTTTGCAAGCGGCCTCCGTGTGCGAAAAATAGGCCACGGACGCAGCCGCGCCCAAAAATTAGCACCCGAAGTTCGGGGTGCCAAAACCCCCCAAATGGCCAAAAAACGGGTGGGCTATAGCCTTTGTGGGGGGCGTGGGCGAAGTTCGTCCGCCGGGCTCGGAATGGCCCGTGACTTTGCGGGCGGCCTCCGTGAGCCAAAAATAGGCCACGGGCACATGCGCGCCCAAAAATTAGCGCCCGAAGGTCGTCGTGCCAAAACCCCCCAAATGGCCAAAAAATGGGTGGGCTATAGCCTTGGTGGGGGGAGTGGGCGAAGTTCGTCCGCCGGACTTGGAAATGCCCGAGATTTTGTGGGTGGCCTCCGTGTGCGAAAAATAGGCCACGGGCATAGCCGCGCCCAAAAATTATCGCCCGACGGTCGGGGTGCAAAAACCCCACAGCGGAAAAATGGCCAAAAATCGGGTGGGCTATAGCCTTGGTGGGGGGCGTGGGCGAAGTTCGTCCGCCGGACTCGGAATGGCCCGAGACTTTGCGGGCGGCCTCCGTGTGCCAAAAATAGGCCACGGGCATAGCCGCGCCCAAAAATTAGCGCCCGAAGGTCGGGGTACCAAAACCCCCCAGCGGAAAAATGGCCAAAAATCGGGTGGGCTATATCCTTGGTGGGGGGCGTGGGCGAAGTTCGTCCGCCGGACTCGGAATGGCCCGAGACTTTGCGGGCGGCCTCCGTGTGCCAAAAATAGGCCACGGGCACAGCCGCACCCAAAAATTAGCGCCCGAAGGTCGGGGTGCCAAAAGCCCCCAGCGGAAAAATGGCCAAAAATCGGGTGGGCTATAGCCTTGGTGGGGGGCGTGGGCGACGTTCGTCCGCCTGACTCGGAATGGCCCGAGACTTTGCGGGTGGCCTCTGTGTGCCAAAAATAGGCCACGGGCACAGCCGCGCCCAAAAATTAGCGCCCGAAGGTCGGGGTGCCAAAACCCCCCAAATGGCCAAAAAACGGGTGGGCTATAGCCTTGGTGGGGGGCGTGGGCGAAGTTCGTCCTCCGGACTCGGAATGGCCCGAGACTTAGCGGGCGGCCTCCGTGAGCCAAAAATAGGCCACGGGCATAGCCGCGCCCAAAAATTAGCACCCGAAGGTCGGGGTGCCAAAACCCCCCAGCGGAAAAATGGCCAAAAATCGGGTGGGCTATAGCCTTGGTAGGGGGCGTGGGCGAAGTTCGTCCGCCGGACTCGGAATGGCCCGAGACTATACGGGCGGCCTCCTTGTGCCAAAAATAGGCCACGGGCACAGCCGCGCCCAAAAATTTGCGCCCGAAGGTCGGGGTGCCAAAACCACCCAAATTGCCAAAAAACGGGTGGGCTATAGCTTTGGTGGGGGGCGTGGGCGAAGTTCGTCCGCCGGACTCGGAATGGCCCGAGACTTTGCAAGCGGCCTCCGTGTGCGAAAAATAGGCCACGGACGCAGCCGCACCCAAAAATTAGCACCCGAAGTTCGGGGTGCCAAAACCCCCCAAATGGCCAAAAAACGGGTGGGTATAGCCTTTGTGGGGGGCGTGGGCGAAGTTCGTCCGCCGGACTCGGAATGGCCCGTGACTTTGCGGGCGGCCTCCGTGTGCCAAAATAGCCACGGGCACATGCGCGCTAAAAATTAGCGCCCAAGGTCGTGCCAAAACCCCCAAATGGCCAAAAATGGGTGGGCTATAGCCTTGATGGGGGAGTGGGGAAGTTCGTCCGCTGGACTTGAAAGGCCCGAGATTTTGCGGGTGGCCTCCGTGGTGACAAATAGGCCACGGGCATAGCCGCGCCCAAAAATTATTGCCCGACGGTCGGGGTGCAAATACCCCCCAGCGGAAAAATGGCCAAAAATCGGGTGGGCTATAGCCTTGGTGGGGGGCGTGGGCGAAGTTCGTCCGCCGGACTCGGAATGGCCCGAGACTTTGCGGGCGGCCTCCGTGTGCCAAAAATAGGCCACGGGCACATCCGCGCCCAAAAATTAGCGCCCGAAGGTCGGGGTGCCAAAACCCCCCAAATGGCCAAAAATTGGGTGGGCTATAGCCTTGGTGGGGGGAGTGGGCGAAGTTCGTCCGCCGGACTTGGAAAGGCCCGAGATTTTGCGGGTGGCCTCCGTGTGCGAAAAATAGGCCACGGGCATAGCCGCGCCCAAAAATTAGCGCCCGACGGTCGGGGTGCAAAAACCCCCCAGCGGAAAAATGGCCAAAAATCGGGTGGGCTATAGCCTTGGTGGGGGGCGTGGGCGAAGTTCGTCCGCCAGACTCGGAATGGCCCGAGACTTTGCGGGCGGCCTCCGTGTGCCAAAAATAGGCCACGGGCATAGCCGCGCCCAAAAATTAGCGCCCGAAGGTCGGTGTACCAAAACCCCCCAGCGGAAAATGGCCAAAATCGGGTGGCTATAGCCTTGGTGGGGCGCGTGGGACTCGGAATGGCCCGAGACTTTGCGGGCGGCCTCCGTGGTGCCAAAATAGGCCACGGCACAGCCGCGCCCAAAAATTAGCGCTCCAAGGTCGGGTGCCAAAAGCCCCCAGCGGAAAATGGCCAAAAATCGGGTGGGCTATAGCCTTGGGGGGGCGTGGCGACGTCGTCCGCCTGACTCGGAATGCCCCGAGACTTTTCGGTGGCCTCTGTGTGCCAAAATAGGCCACGGGCACTGCCGCGCCCAAAAATTAGCGCCCGGTCGGGTGCCAAAACCCCCAAATGGCCAAAAACGGGAGGGCTATAGCCTTGGTGGGGCGTGGCGGTTCGCCCTCCGGACTCGGAATGGCCCGAGACTTTGCGGGCGGCCTCGTGTGCCAAAATAGGCCACGGGCATAGCCGCGCCCAAAAATTAGCGCCCGAAGGTCGGGTGCCAAAACCCCAGCGGAAAATGGCCAAAATCGGGTGGGCTATAGCCTTGGTAGGGGGCGTGGCGGTTCGTCCGCCGGACTCGAATGGCCCGTGACTTTGCGGGCGGCCTCCGTGTGCGAAAAATAGGCCACGGGCACATGCGCGCCAAAAATTAGCGCCCAAGGTCGTCAAGCAAAACCCCCCAAATGGCCAAAAATGGGTGGCCTATAGCCTTGGTGGGGGAGGGCGAAGTTCGTCCACTGGACTTGAAAGGCCCGAGATTTTGCGGGTGGCCTCCGTAAAAATAGGCCACGGCATAGCCGCGCCCAAAAATTAGCGCCCGACGGTCGGGTGCAAAATCCCCAGCGGAAAATGGCCAAAAATCGGGTGGGCTATAGCCTTGGTGGGGGCGTGTTCGTCCGCCGGACTCGGAATGGCCCGAGACTTTGCGGGCGGCCTCCGTGTGCCAAAAATAGGCCACGGGAATAGCCGCGCCCAAAAATTAGCGCCCGAAGGTCGGGGTACCAAAACCCCCAGCGGAAAAATGGCCAAAAATCGGGTGGGCTATAGCCTTGGTAGGGGGCGTGGGCGAAGTTCGTCCGCCGGACTGGGAATGGCCCGAGACTATACGGGCGGCCTCCGTGTACCAAAAATAGGCCACGGGCACAGCCGCGCCCAAAAATTTGCGCCCGAAGGTCGGGGTGCCAAAACCACCCAAATTGCCAAAAAACGGGTGGGCTATAGCTTTGGTGGGGGGCGTGGGCGAAGTTCGTCCGCCGGACTCGGAATGGCCCGAGACTTTGCAAGCGGCCTCCGTGTGCGAAAAATAGGCCACGGACGCAGCCGCGCCCAAAAATTAGCACCCGTGCCAAACCCCAAATGGCCAAAAACGGTGGGTATAGCCTTGTGGGGGCGTGGCGAAGTTCATCCGCCGGACTCGGAATGGCCCGTGACTTTGCGGGCGGCCTCCGTGGTGCCAAAATAGGCCACGGCACATGCGCGCCCAAAAATTAGCGCCAAGGTCGTGCCAAAACCCCCCAAATGGCCAACAAATGGGTGGGCTATAGCCTTGATGGGGGGAGTGGGGGAAGTTCGTCCGCCGGACTTGGAAAGGCCCGAGATTTTGCGGGTGGCCTCCGTGTGTCAAAAAATAGACCACGGGCATAGCCGCGCCCAAAAATTAGTGCCCGACGGTCGGGGTGCAAAAACCCCCCAGCGGAAAAATGGCCAAAAATCGGGTGGGCTATAGCCTTGGTGGGGGGCGTGGGCGAAGTTCGTCCGCCGGACTCGGAATGGCCCGAGACTTTGCGGGCGGCCTCCGTGTGCCAAAAATAGGCCACGGGCACATGCGCGCCCAAAAATTAGCGCCCGAAGGTCGTCGTGCCAAAACCCCCCAAATGGCCAAAAAATGGGTGGGCTATAGCCTTGGTGGGGGGAGTGGGCGAAGTTCGTCCGCCGGACTTGGAAAGGCCCGAGATTTTGCGGGTGGCCTCCGTGTGCGAAAAATAGGCCACGGGCATAGCCGCGCCCAAAAATTAGCGCCCGACGGTCGGGGTGCAAAAACCCCCCAGCGGAAAAATGGCCAAAAATCGGGTGGGCTATAGCCTTGGTAGGGGGCGTGGCGGTTCGTCCGCCAGACCTCGAATGGCCCGAGACTTTGCGGGCGGCCTCCAAAAATAGGCCACGGGCATAGCCGCTAAAAATTAGCGCCCAAGGTCGTGTACCAAAACCCCAGCGGAAAATGGCCAAAAATCGGGTGGGCTATAGCTTTGGGGGGGCGTGGTTCGTCCGGACTCGGAATGGCCCGAGACTTTGGCGGCCTCCGTGTGCCAAAATAGGCCACGGCACAGCCGCGCCTAAAATTAGCGCCAAGGTCGGGTGCCAAAAGCCCCCAGCGGAAAATGGCCAAAAATCGGTGGGCTATAGCCTTGGGGGGGCGTGGCGACGTCTCCGCCTGACTCGGAATGCCCCGAGACTTTCGGTGGCCTCTGTGTGCCAAAATAGGCCACGGGCACAGCCGCGCCAAAAATTAGCGCCCAAGGTCGGGTGCCAAAACCCCCCAAATGGCCAAAAACGGGAGGGCTATAGCCTTGGGGGGGCGGTTCGTCCGACTCGGAATGGCCCGAGACTTTGCAAAAAATAGGCCACGGGCATAGCCGCGCCCAAAAATTAGCGCCCGAAGGTCGGGGTGCCAAAACCCCAGCGGAAAATGGCCAAAAATCGGGTGGGCTATAGCCTTGGTGGGGGCGTGGTTCGTCCGCCGGACTCGGAATGGCCCGAGACTATACGGGCGGCCTCCGTGTGCCAAAAATAGGCCACGGGCACAGCCGCGCCCAAAAATTAGCGCCCGAAGGTCGGGGTCCCAAAACCACCCAAATTGCCAAAAAACGGGTGGGCTATAGCTTTGGTGGGGGGCGTGGGCGAAGTTCGTCCGCCGGACTCGGAATGGCCCGAGACTTTGCAAGCGGCCTCCGTGTGCGAAAAATAGGCCACGGACGCAGCCGCGCCCAAAAATTACTACCCGAAGTTCGGGGTGCCAAAACCCCCCAAATGGCCAAAAAACGGGTGGGCTATAGCCTTTGTGGGGGGCGTGGGCGAAGTTCGTCCGCCGGACTCGGAATGGCCCGTGACTTTGCGGGCGGCCTCTGTGTGCCAAAAATTGTCCACGGGCACATGCGCACCCAAAAATTAGCGCCCGAAGGTCATCGTGCCAAAACCCCCCAAATGGCCAAAAAATGGGTGGGCTATAGCCTTGGTGGGGGGAGTGGGCGAAGTTCGTCCGCCGGACTTGGAAAGGCCCGAGATTTTGCGGGTGGCCTCCGTGTGCGAAAAATAGGCCACGGGCATAGCCGCGCCCAAAAATTAGCGCCCGACGGTCGGGGTGCAAAAACCCCCCAGCGGAAAAATGGCCAAAAATCGGGTGGGCTATAGCCTTGGGGGCGTGGCGGTCGGCCGGACTGAATGGCCCGAGACTTTGCGGGCGGCCTCCGTGTGCTGCCAAAAATAGGCCACGGGCACAGCCGCCCAAAAATTAGCGCCCGAAGGTCGGGTGCCAAAAGCCAAAAAATGGCCAAAATCGGGTGGGCTATAGCCTTGGTGGGGGCGTGGCGGTTCGTCCACTCGGAATGGCCCGAGACTTTGCGGGCGGCCTCCATGTGCCAAAAATAGGCCACGGGCACAGCCACGCCAAAAAATTAGTGCCCGAAGGTCGGGGAGCCAAAACCCCCCAAATGGCCAAAAAATGGGTGGGCCTTGGTGGGGGGCGTGGGCGAAGTTCGTCCGCCGGACTCGGAATGGCCCGAGACTTTGTGGGTGGCCTCCGTGTGCCAAAAATAGGCCACGGGCACAGCCGCGCCCAAAAATTAGCACCCGAAGGTTGGGGTGCCAAAACCACCCTGCGGAAAAATGGCCAAAAATCGGGTGCGCTATAGCCTTGGTGGGGGGCGCGGGCGAAGTTCGTCCGCCGGACTAGGAACGGCACGAGACTTTGCGGGTGGCCTCCGTGTGCCAAAAATAGGCCACGGGCACAGCCGCGCCCAAAAATTAGCGCCCGAAGGTCGGGGTGCCAAAACCACCCAAATGGCTAAAATCAAAGCTATACCTTGGGCGGGGCGTGTTCGTCCGCCGGACTCGGAATGGCCCGAGACTTTGTGTGCGGCCTCCGTGGTAAAAATAGGCTACGGGCATATCCGCGCCTAAAAATTAGCGCCCGAAGGTCGGGTGCCAAAACCCCAAATGGCCAAAAAATCGGGTGGCCTATAGCCTCGTGGCGAAGTTCGTCCATGGACTCGAATGGCCCGAGACTTTGCGTGCGGCCTCCGTGCGCCAAAATAGGCCACGGGCACAGCCGCACCTAAAAATTAGCACCAAGGTCGGGGTGCCAAAACCCCAAATGGCCAAAAACGGTGGGCTATAGCCCTGGCGTGGCGAAGTTCGTCCGCTGGACTCGAATGGCCCGAGACTTGCGGCGGCCTCCGTGTGCCGAAAATAGCCACGGGCATAGCCTCGACCAAAAATTAGCGCCCAAGGTCGGGTGCCAAAACCCCCCATCGGAAAATGGCCAAAAATCGGGCTACAGCCTTGGAGTGGAGGCGTGGCGAAGTTCGTCCGCCAGATTCGAATGGCCCGAGACATTGCGAGCGGCCTCCGTGTGTCAAAATAGGCCACGGGCACATCCGCGCCCAAAAATTAGTTCCCGAAGGTTGGGGTGCCAAAACCCCAGCGGAAAATGGCCAAAAACGGTGGGCTATAGCCTTGGTGGGGCGTGGGTTCGTCCGCTGGACTCGAATGGCCCGAGACTTTGAGGGCGCCTCCGTGCGCCAAAAATAGGCCACGGTACAGCCGTCCCAAAATTAGCACCCTAAGGTCGGTTTGCCAAACCCCCCAAAATGGCCAAAAAACGGGTGGGCTATAGCCTTGGTGGGGGGCGTGGGCGAAGTTCGTCCGCCGGACTCGGAATGGCCCGAGACTTTGCGGGCGGCCTCCGTGTGCCAAAAATAGGCCACGGGTACAGCCGCTCCAAAAATTAGCACCCTAAGGTCGGGTGCCAAAACCCCCAAATGGCTAAAAACGGGTGGGCTATAGCCTTGGTGGGGCGTGGCGGTTCGTCCGCCGGACTCGGAATGGCCCGAGACTTTGCGCGGCCTCCGAGTGCCAAATAGGGCCACGGGCACAGCCACGCCCAAAAATTAGCGCCCAAGGTCGGGTGCCAAAACCCCCAAATGGCCAAAAACGGTGGGCTATAGCCTTGGTGGGGTGGGGCGAGTTCATCCGCCGGACTCGTAAGGGCCCGAGACTTTGTGGGGGGCCTTGGTGGGCAAAAAATTGGCCACGGGCACAGCCGCGCCCAAAATTTTGCTCCCGAAGTTTGGGGTGCCAAAACCCCCAAATGGCCAAAAAACGGGTGGGCTAAAGCCTTTGTGGGGGGGGTGGGCGAAGTTCGTCTGCCTGACGAGGAATGGCGCGAGACATTGCGGGCGGCCTCAGTGAGCCAAAAATAGGCCACGGGCACAGCCGCGCCCGAAAGTTAGCGCCCGAAGGTCGGGTGCCAAAACCCCAAATGGCCAAAAAAACGCGTGGGCTATAGCCTTGTGGGGGCGTGGCGAAGTTCGCCCACCGGACTCGAATGGCCCGAGACTTAGCGGGTGGCCTCCGTGTGCCAAAATAGGCCACGGGCACATCCGCGCCCAAAAATTAGTGCCCGAAGGTTGGGGTGCCAAAACCCCAGCGGAAAATGGCGAAAAACGGTGGGCTATAGCCTTGGTGGGGGCGGGCGGTTCGTCCGCTGGACTCGAATGGCCCGAGACTTTGAGGGCGGCCTCCGTGTGCCAAAATAGGCCACGGGTACAGCCGCTCCCAAAAATTAGCGCCTAAGGTCGGGTGCCAAAACCCCCAAATGGCCAAAAACGGATAGCCTTGTGGGGCGTGGCGAAGTTCAATCGCCGGACTCGGAATCGCCCGAGACTTGCGGGCGGCCTCCGTGTGCTAGACCGCGGCACAGCCGTGCAAAAATTACCGCCCGAAGGTCAGGGTGCCAAAACCCCAAATGGCCAAAAACGGTGGGTTATAGCCTTGGGGGGCGTGGCGGTTCGTCCGCCGGACTCGGAATGGCCCGAGACTTTGCGGGCGGCCTCCGTGTGCCAAAATAGACCGCGGGCACAGCCGTGTCCAAAATTAGCGCCGAAGGTCAGGTGCCAAACCCCCCAAATGGCCAAAAACGGTTGGGTTATAGCCTTGGGGCGTGGGCGAAGTTCTTCCGCTGACTCGGAATGGCCCGAGACTTTGCGGGCGGCCTCCGTGTGCCAAAATAGGCCACGGGCACAGCCGCCAAAAATTGGCACCGAAGGTCGGGTGCCAAAACCCCAGCGGAAAATGGCCACAAATCGGGTGGGCGATAGCCTTGGTGGGGGCGGGGCGGTTCGTCCGCCGGACTCGAATGGACCGAGACTTTGCGGCGGCCTGCTGCCAAAATAGGCCACGGGCACATCCGCTACCAAAAATTAGTGCAAGGTTGGGGTGCCAAAACCCCCAGCGGAAAAATGGCGAAAACGGTGGCTATAGCCTGGTGGGGCGGGCTAAGTTCGTCCGCTGGACTCGAATGGCCCGAGACTTTGAGGGCGGCCTCACGTGGTGCCAAAAATAGGCTAATGGTACAGCCGCTCCCAAAAAATTAGCGCCCTAAGGTCAGTGCCAAAACCCCCAAATGGCCAAAAACGTTGGGCTATAGCCTTGGTGGGGGCGTGGGGTTCGTCCGCCGGACTCGGAATCGCCCGAGACTTTGCGGGCGGCCTCCGTGGTGCCAAAATAGACCGCGGCACAGCCGTGCCCAAAAATTACCGCCCGAAGGTCAGGTGCCAAACCCCCAAATGGCCAAAAACGGTTGCTATAGCCTGGTGGGGGCGGGCGGTTCGTCCGCCGGACTCGGAATGGCCCGAGACTTTGCGGGCGGCCTCCGTGTGCCAAAAATAGACCGCGGGCACAGCCGTGTCCAAAAATTAGCGCCCGAAGGTCAGGGTGCCAAAACCCCCCAAATGGCCAAAAAACGGTTGGGTTATAGCCTTGGTGGGGGGCGTGGGCGAAGTTCTTCCGCCGGACTCGGAATGGCCCGAGACTTTGCGGGCGGCCTCCGTGTGCTGTAAAATAGCCACGGGCACAGTCACGCTAAAAATTGGCACCAAGTTCGGGGTGCCAAAACCCCAAATGGCCAAAAAAAGGTGGATAGCCTTTGGGGCGTGGAAGTTTGTCCGCCGGACTCGGAATGGCCCGAGACTTTGCGGGTGGCCTCCGGTGATAAAAATAGGCTACGGGCACAGTGTGCCGCGTCTAAAAATTGGCACCCGAAGTTCAGTGCCAAAACCCCAAATGGCCAAAAACGGTTTTTTATAGCTCTTTGTGGGGGCGCATGGTTTGTCCGCCTGACTCGGAATGGCCTTGAGACTTTGGCCTCCGTGTGATAAAAATAGGCCACGGCACAGCCGCGTCAAAAATTAGCGCCCGAAGGTCGGGTGCCAAAACCACCCAAATGGCCAAAAACGCGGCTATAGCTCTGGGGGCGTGGGCGGTTAGTCCACTGACTCGGAATGGCCCAAGACTTTGTGGACAGCCTCCGTGTACCAAAAAATAGCCATGGGCACAGCCTAAAAATTAGCACCCGAAGTTTGGGGTGCCAAAACCCCCAAATGGCGAAAAACGGGTGTGCTATAGCCTTGTGGGGCAAGGCATGGAGTCTGGTCGCTGGACTCGGAATGGCCCGAGACTTTGCGGGCGGCCTCCTTGTGCAAAAATTGACCACGGGCATAGCCGTGCAGTAAAAATTAGCCCCGAAGGTCAGGTAACAAAACCCCAGCGGAAAAATGGCCAAAAATCGGTGGGCTATAGCCTTGGTGGGGGCGTACGGCGAGATTCATCTGCTGGACTTGAATGGCCCGAGACTTATGCGGGTGGCCTCCGTGGTGCCAAAATAGCCACAGCACAGGCGCCCAAATACTAGCACCCGGTTTGGGTGCCAAACCCCAAATGGCGAAAAAACGGGTGTGCTATAGCCTTGGGGGGCGTGGCTAAGTTCGTCTACGGACTGGAATGGCCCGAGACTTGCGGGCGGCCTCCAGGTTAAAATTGACCACGGGCATAGCCGTGCCCTAAAATTAGCCCCAAGGTCGGGGTACCAAAACCCCCAGCGGAAAATGGCCAAAATCGGGTGGGCTATAGCCTTGGTGGGGGCGTGGCGAGTTCGTCCGCTCGGACTATGAATTGCCCGAGACTTTGCGGGTGGCCTCCGTGTGCCAAAAATAGACCACGGGCACAGCATTTCAAAATTAGCACCCAAGGGTGCCAAAATCCTCCAAATGGCAAAACGTTGGAGCTATAGCCTTGTGGGGGCTTGGGCTAAGTTTGTCCGCTCGACTCAGAATGGCCCGAGACTTTGCAGGCGGCCTCCGTGTGCCAAAATTGACCACGGGCACAGCGCCTTCCCCCAAAATTAGCACCCGGTTCAAAATCCTCCAAATGGCAAAAAAACGGTTGGGCTATAGCCTTTGTGGGGGGCTTGGGCGAAGTTTGTCCGCCGGACTAGGAATGGCCCGAGACTTTGCGGGCGGCCTCCATGTGCCAAAAATAGACCACGGGCACAGCCGAGCCCAAAAATTAGCACCCGAAGTTTGGGGTGCCAAAACCCCCCAAATGTCGAAATAACGGGTGTGCTATAGCCTTTGTGGGGGGCGTGGGCGAAGTTCGTCCACTACTGGACTCGGAATGGCCCGAGACTTTGCGGGCGGCCTCCTTGTGCCCAAAATTGACCACGGCATAGCCGCGTCTAAAAATTAGCCCCGGGTCGGGGTACCAAAACCCCCAGCGGAAAAATGGCCAAAAATCGGGTGGGCTATAGCCTGGGGGCGGCGAAGTTCGTCCGCTGGACTCTGAATGGCCCGAGACTTATGGCCTGAGGGCCATAGGTTGCACAGCTGCCTAAAAATTAGCGGTTCGGGTGCAAAACCCCCAAATGGCCAAAAACGGGTGGGCTGATGAGCCTTGTGGGGGGCGTAAGTTCGTCTGGCCGGACTCTCGGCATGGCCTGAGACTTTGTGGGCGTCCTCCGTGTGGCTGCCAAAAATAGGCCACAGGCACAGCTGTGCCCAAAAATTAGTGCCCGAAGGTCGGGTGCCAAACTCCCCAGCAAAAATGGCCGTCAAAAAGCCCAAAATCGGGTGGGCTAGCCTTGGTGGGGCGTGGCGAAGTTCGTCCGCCGGACTCGAATGGCCCGAGACTTTGCGGGTGGCGTCTCAGATGTAAAAAATAGAATGGGCACAGCACGTGTGCCAAAAATTAGCGCCCAAAGGTCGGGGTGCCAAAACCCCAAGCGCTGTGGAAATGGCCAAAAACGGGTGGGCTATAGCCTTAGGTGGGGCGCGGCGAGTTCGGCCCGCTGACTCGAATGGCCTGCGACTTTGCGGGCGGCCTCGCGTGTGCCAAAAACAGGCCAAGGGCACAGCCGCGCCAAAATTAGCGCCCCAAGGTCGGAGGTGCCAAAACCCCCAAATGGCCAAAAACTAGGGTGGGCTATAGCCTTGGTGGGGGAGTACGGTTCGTTCGCCGGATCTCGGAATGGCCCGTAGACTTTGCTGGGCAGCCTCCGGTACCAAAATATTCCACGGGCACAGCCGCGCCAAAAATTAGTGCCCGAAGGTCGGGGTGCAAAACTCCCCGGAAAATGGCCAAAACGGGTGGGCTTATAGCCAGCCTTGTGGGCGTGGCGAAGTTCGTCCGCGGACTCGGAATGGCCCGGGACTTTGCGGGGCGGCCTTCGTGGTGCCAAAATAGGCTAAGGGCACAGCCGCCACTAAAATTAGCGCCCAAGGTCAGGGGCATAGTGCCAAAACCTAAATGGCCAAAAACGGATGGGCTATAGCCTTGGTGGGGAGGGGCGAGTTCGTTCGCGGACTCGAATGGCCCGAGACTTTGCGGGCGGCCTCCGTGTACAAAATATTCCGCCCACTGGCACAGCCGCGCCCAAAAATTAGCGCTAAGGTCTCAAAAGCAAAACCCCCCAAATGGCCAAAACTGGTGGGCTATAGCCAGTGTGGGGGAGTGGGCGAAGTTCGCTCGCCGACTGAATGGCCCGAGACTTTCGCGGCGCCTCCGTGTGCCAAAATAGGCCACGGCACAGCCGCAAAAATTAGAAGCGCTCAAGGTCGGGTGCCAAACCCCACCGGAAAAATGGCGAAAATCTAAAGGTGACTACCAGCCTTTGGTGGGCGTGGCGAATTCGTCCGCGGGACTGGAATGGCCCGAGACTTTGCGGGTGGCCTCGTATGACAAAAAATAGGCCACTAATGGCACAGCCATTGTCCAAAATTAGCGCCTAAAGGTCGGGGGTGCCAAAACCCCAAATGGCCAAAAACGCGGGCTATGTGCACTCATGGTGGCGGGCGCTGTCGTCCCGACTCGTGAATGGCCCGTGACTTTGCGGAAAGCGCATTCGTGGTGCTAGCTGAAACAGGCCAAGGGCACAGCCCAGCCCAAAATGTTGGGGTGCCAGGCTAAACCCCAAATGGCCAAAAAAAAACGGTAAAGGGCTATGCCTTGGTGGGGCGTGGCGGTTCGTCCGCCGGACTCGGAATGGTCCGAGACTTATGGCGCTCCCGTGTGCCAAGGCTAATGTGGCCAGCCACAGGCACAGCCAAGCCTAAAAATTAGAGCCCGAAGGTCGGGTGCCAAAACACCCCAAAAGGCCAAAAACGGGCGGCTATAGCCGCGGGCGTGGGCGAATAAGTCGTCCGCCGGACTCGGAATGGCCCGAGACTTGCGGGTGGCCTTCGTATGACAAAAAATAGGCCACGGGCACAGCCACGTCTAAAAATTAGCGCCCAAGGTCGGGTGCCAAAACCCCCAAATGGCCAAAATAATGGTGGCTATAGCCTTGGTGGGGGGCGGGCGGTTCGCCATTCACTGGACTCGCTGGAATGGCCCGTGACTTTGCGGGCGGTATCTGTGTGCCAGAACAGGCCAAGGCACAGCCACACTAAAAATTAGCGCCCAAGGTCGGGTGCCAAAACCCCCCAAATGGCCAAAAACGGGCGGGCTATAGCCTTGGTGGGGCGGGCGGTTCGTTCGCCGGTCTCGGAATGGTCCGAGACTTTGCGGGCGGCCTCCGTGGCGCCAAATAGGCCACGGGCACAGCCAAGCCCGTACCAGTGCCCGAAGGTCGGGTGCCAAAGCAATACGTAATTAAAGTACAAC